>VZRW01011781.1:0-43109 GCA_013398125.1 Aegotheles bennettii | reverse complement strand
TTCTGTGATTCTGTGTGAACTGTTAAATTGATCAAATCTTCAAAGAACAGATGTCGATATCTCTGTTAGATAGCTAATGTATAATGCTCCAAAAATAGTAGCAACATTACTGCGGTGATCCGCAGCAGTCTCTTCACTGTCATTTATGTTCTCCTTTACTGCAGCTTAGGGTTTTACCTTCACCGTATTGCCTAAAAAATTGTTGCTCTCCGTCTCCCCTTCTGGACACTTTCACTATCCACGATCACATCCCAAACCCTTATTCCTATTCAGTAAGATCACATACTGAGTTTTTCTTACTACAAAAAGTGTTGAAGGAAAAGAAAGATTTAGTTTGTCTGATATGTTACTGTTTCCAATGAGAACTTAAAATACTTTAATTTATTGTGAAAAAAAAATAATTAAGAAACCAGTACATGGTGAAAGGTCTAAAATAATAATGAAAAAAAGAAAGTAAAAAGGAAAATTCTAAACCCACTTTTTTTTTAGTAAAAAGGGCAAAAAACTGCTTTTCTTAAGAAGACTTTTTTTTCTTTCAAGCAGCTGTATCTGCAATACAATCCCTGTATTACTGGTAACTAAAAAAGGCAAGAAAAGGAGGCAGAAAATTATTTAGAAAAAAACTGACTTCCCAGCTATGTTCCATCCATCACTAGTATTTACCTATTTACATGTTAGATATCTAGTTTAATCTGCTTGTCTAAGCTTCTGCCCCAGTAATCAAAATGAGTGGATATTTATATTGACGAATTCATATAACCCAAATTATATGCCTTTCTCAGATTGCTCTAAATCAGTCCTAAATTAGAGATATTCCTTAACATTTAAACATTTATTAACACACTTAACCATGAATTAATATGTATTGCTGCTGAAGACTTTGTTTCTAGTTAACATAGACCAACAGGAACACCTCTCTATAATCAGATCAAACTGTGTACAGAAGCAGCTTAAGACCAGAGTTGGTATTCATCCCAACCAGTCATTAATGCCTGTGTCAAAGCTCATTATCTGGACTTGTCACCAGTAGGAAAAAAAATAAATACAGAAATGTAGGCTGGGAAGGATCTACAGGAGGTTTTTTAGTTCAAGACTATCTGCAGCACTAGGTAAAGTCAGCACTGGTTTTGTCTTGAAAATGTCCAAGGGTGGAGACTTCACAGACTTTCTGGGAAGCTTCCACCTGTGTGGAAGTGTGGAATTATACAACACCTCCAATATGTTTCACATGGCCACTGCAGAATGAAGGAATTGCTCCTCAGTCTGGGCAGTCTCCAGGGATCTTGTCAGATGTAGGTGGCTGACATCTAAGGTTTGGCAGAACAAAGTCTGTCCCAGTTACCCAAGTAGCATATTGTCTGCTAGTGAGACTTAGCTTTCCAAATTTTAGAGACTGAAAATTTCAAGTGTCAAGTCCAAAACCATCACACAGGCTCCTTCCTTGATCAGTGGAGAAATATTTCCAAACAGTAATTCATCTCATCCTAAGATCTATATCTGTGAGATGGAATGAGCTGTCCTCAGGAGATATGCTCCTTTTATCACCTATGATAGGAAAATAGGTGAGCAATTTAGTCTATAGGTCTACATTCCAGATTTCAGGTATTTAGATATTTTCAAATCAGATAGTCAGAAAGTTAGGAATAATAACTTCTGTTCCACACACATATATGTGTGTATATGTATGTGTATATATAACAAACATTACAAAGTTTTGTTATCATATCATTAAAAATTATAGCATTTGAAGTACTTTGCTTCTGCAGAAAGAAATCTTGTGCTAAAATAGTGCTCAGACCGTAATTTTCCAAAAATCTCTCCCTTTAAAGAGATCACAGGAGACTTGATAATAAAAATTAAATACCTCAAGGTGTACTTTATATTTTCTACTTTTTATGTTTACTGGAAAAATACCAAAGGCATAAACAGCATTTCTCTGTAACTATTTAGGGAGTTGCACAAATTTCTAAATTAAATGTCAGTGTGCATACACTGTGTAGCAAAAAGAATCCCATATGCAACGAAACATGAGAAATGCATGCTGAGATCTATAGTCATGTCTAAAATAAAATATAATTTAGCTTTTTAATGTTTAACAATCCAATAAGACAAAGCCAATGCTTTTCTAGCAGTTTTAGTCACTCAAATGGGAATAATTTAATTAAATGATATTTAATACAGTTAGTGAAGATTTTTAAAGAGGGTCACTCAGCAAAATGGTAATTTATGACTTTTTTTGTATGAAATAATTACCCTCTTATTTATCTAAACTGCCCTGTGACTGAATGCTGCTGCTACTATCTGCAGCCCCTGTCTCATTTAGCACAGACAATGTAAAATATTTTTTTTCAGTTTAAATGAAACAGAACCAGTTCATTACTTTAAGGCTGGCACGGGACAGAGAGAGAGAGAGAAAGACTTAGTACAGTAGCTTCAAAACGGATGCTGGTAAAACAAGCAACAGCAACCTGTCTGTGACATCTCTTGTACACTAGAAAGGCTGCATGGTGTCTAACTGATAATTCTGTTTCAAGGAAGAAACCCCCAAAATCACATCTTTTATGGCTAAAGTCCTCTTTACTGTTCCTTTCCTTTTATGCCAAATGTTTGTTCACATAAAATGAAGAAAACTGGGCCAAGCATCATTAAAAGGTTTGAAATTCTTCTTAAATAATTCTTCTGCCAAGAGAGCACTATTTTTTTCCAGCTAATATTGACAAATAGACTGCCTGTGACTCAAGTCTTTGCTGGGAGTTTTTAGCTTAGATGTCCTAACAGATGTACTGATGATTGTTGATGGAAACAGAACATGAAGTAGCATTCTTATCACAAACCATAAAGATCTACTACTCAGTAGAATGTGACAAAGTAAAACATTATTCCATGTAGTCATCTTAAATGGCTATAGACTTTTGGATGCTTATTTGTGGTGGTCAGTTTCCTATATACTGTGTGACAAGCTCAGTTGCTGACCACAGGATGCAGAAAGATCTATGGTAGATGCAAAACTACTTTGTAGACAGATGTGAACTGCCTTGAGCCTCTCCTTAAGCAGCTGAGTACACAGTGGTAGTATTCAAGTCACTAAGGTTTGGCAGGTTGATCTTGAGCCCTTGGTTCAGCCACTACTTCAGTGAACTCTTCACCTTCATTTTAGGCCTCTTCGACTTATTTGACCTGTGTAGTAGTACTAAAAATTTATCAGACAGTCCTGCTGACCATCCACTGACATAAAAAACCCTCAAAATACTGTATTATTGTATCCCTTTGTTTTCACTACTAGATAAATAGTTATTTTATGTTTTCCTGGTGTGGTTAAGTATATATTTTTCTCTATTCCTTGTGGACAGAACAAGCATCATATCTGCAATCTCAATCTTCTAGCCCTGAACAAGATATTAGAATAAAGAGAGCATTACTATCTCTGCAGCTACTTTTATCTCCTCCTCGTTAGATGTTCCCCAGGATTTACCAGAAACCTATCAAACAGTATCACATAGCTACCTTCGGGCATGGTAAAAGCCAAAGATCACTGGCTGAAAAGCAGTAATACCAACTCATGAAACACACTGAGGTTTCAAAGCCTGTTCTAATATGAACAAAACCTATACCTCCTTTTAAACTAGGATGAAGAAAAGAAACCTTTTCCACAAGGCCAGCTGGCATATTGTCTATAACCTTCAGATTAGTTACCCACCTTGGACAAAAAGAGCCAAATTCAGCTCCCCACAAGGAACAAGGCAGTGAATAAGCTGAATTTGAACTTTTCTCCTTCTAGGTAAATGCTTTTCTCTACCTGATAACACCTGAACCTGAGAACCTCATTAATCACATTTTTAGAGAATACTGATACGTTTTATGAAATGCTTTGGTTTTAACAAAATACCTGTCATGGAAGAAAAGAGCTAATTCAAGACTTGAAGCAATGGTAGCTGCAGAGAGCAGAATGAACTGTCCCTCAGATGTCCGGCCCCCTATTTTGCACAGGATTGCCCATGTCAAAAAGCAGTAACAAGGTTATTGGTTCCAGTCAGATAGGTGTCAACATTTCAGGGTGCACATAACGGAATACCTAGGGGTTTTACAAGCCCAAGTATTCTGGGATACCAATTCAGTCCAGTGCCTTTCCTTACTTCAGATTTATGGTCAGCACATCTAGCCAGTAGTAATAAATGAGGGCTCTTTCAGCCAGGCAAATATTCACACATGATGGCTCAGCACTAAAATACAGACATACTTCCAGAGTTTAATTCACTCTAGACCTCTGCCACACAGGACTTCCCAGCACTACAAATCATTAACACTTTTGACAAAGGCAGACTGGTATTTTAATATCATGTAGCTCTTTTTTTCCCTTTCAAGAAGTTCCAGTGAAATGGGATGACAACTGGGTATTTTGCAAGGTGAAAAAAATTATGAGGACATGAGAATTTAGTTACTCCACCAGAAAAGCTCTATCAATCATGCTAATCTAAATATCAAATTGACCTATGTTTTTGATAAGGATGTTGAGCCATTTTAACTGAAGGAGGCAAGGCTCATGGGCTCGGTCAGTCCTCTTCATTTCCTTTCCTGTAGTGTTCGGACCAGTTTTAGCCTAATCTGATATTAAGATAGAGGTTCTGAAGGGTATTGTGAGAACATGCTGCCAGGTATAGGAAAAAAGATCCTTGTATTGTGACTGCTGATAGTCAATATGGATTTCCCAGCATATAATAAAGTATAAGCTTGTGCCTTCATATAACTCATTAAAAAATGTAGTCACCTGTGAGAATAAAGAAAGTGTAAACTAGGTTCTTGTAGCTATGGTTCTTAGAGAACTGTGTGGATTTTTTTGAGAAACAGATTAGATAAAGAAGGCATGTAAGGTTCTGCTCTAGTGAAAGTTTATGGACAGTCTGCACATTTATCTTTGGTTAAGTAGGCATTCTTTGGGAATAACACTTCATACTATCAAAGTTCCCACAAGGGGTATGTCCAAGAAAGCAGTGACAGCAATGAACTGCTAACAGCTTTGCATTTGATCTAATTGCATGATTTACAAGACAACATTTCCAAAATCAATAAAAACAACATTTCATTGATAGAGTGGTATGAAATAATGAAGGTGTTTACATACACCCTGAACACTACTTGGCTGAAGTGCAGATGTTTATGCCAAATTGTTTGTCCTCTTCAGCTAATAAGAAGCTAAGGTAGTCCATTTCCTGTGGGATTTTTTTTCCCCCTGGAATATTTTTCAGCTGTGTGATTTTACCTCCTCCATGAGACTACATCTCCCAGGGTGCAGGATGGTCTCACCGTTGTCCAGGTGGTCTGTATCTTGCAAGTCGTCCTGGCTGGAGTGCAAGGCAGGAACATAGATCAGCTGGGGAAGGCAGCCATAGGGAGGAGAAGTAGGAAGCATTCACACTACTTATTTCCTAATCCACTGTCTTAGCTTATTTTAACTGAAGTGTTCTGGTTTTGATCAACACTCCCCAGACCATTCAATTTGGACATGTTTTATCGAGAAAAATATAATTCAACACAAAGTCCAGGTTTTCATCTAAAACAATTCCAGCAACAAACCTAAAGCTGTCATGTAAATCAGGTTCCTCAGTTTGCTTACTGAAATGAAGAAAAAAATATGTTCCAGGATTTTGAGGAATGATTTTTGAAATGCAGACAATTGTAATAATACTACAGAAATTTAGTAAAAGAAATAGACAATGCGGTATACGATCTTTTAAAAATTCCTGTTTTGTGTATTTATAGTTTTGAACAACAATATTTGTCAGCAGAAATCCGTGACTAGATTTAGCTAACTCTAAACTGTATTTTTAGTTGGTCTGCTAAATACCTTCTGCTTTTATATGTAAGGAAGTAAGGTTAGGAAATATTTTTCCATCTTGTAAAGCTTTGTATATTGTATATTCACAATCACTAACAATAATTTCTTTGTGTTTAAGTTTTATTTAATATTCAGCCTTTATTTTTAATGTAATAACATTATCTTAACAGTGTTTTAAAACATTATATGTTAACATTAAATGAAAGGACTTTTCTGACCATTATAGTTGTAAACACTATTATCAGAGAATTTTCATGCCATAATGCATCTTGTGATTCTGATTTTTATAATATGCAAACAAAAACCCAGTTGTTTCTTGGTCACCTTAGTAAAGTCAAATAAAGAAGTAGCTGCTATGAAGGACCAAGTGTATTATGCCTCAACCTCAAGATAATTCAAATTTCTTTGTACTCATAGCTCATGCATGAAGCACGTTTTGCTGTCTTTAGTAGATCATAAGTCTTTGAAAATGTTTGTTGTTTTTGAAGTGTCCTCCTGTTGCCTATGTTATACAGTAAATTAGTTGCTAATATAAATTAGTTTGACTCATCCAAGGTGGTAGTGAGGTAGTGGCTGTTGGGCTGCCAGTGAAGGCTTTGGTTCCCAGGCCTCTAGACAACACAGACTAAGCAGGTAAAAGAGGTAACTTCCCCAGTGTTGATGAAAGATGGGAAAAGGTCATACTAAGATATTATCTCTTTCTTTTTCCCTTTTTTTTAATGTCAATATCTCATATACAATTGATAGGCCTTAAAATACAGAGAAATACAGAGACAGTACCTCACAGACTCTTAGCTCCCTACTAAATAAGCTTCATCCTTTAAAACTGGGTTATGTGTAAACTTCTTTCACACTTAAAAACAGGTCCCTTGCCTAGCACATGATATCACTGCATCAGTTCTGTTTTATAGGAGTGTATAATGGTGAGGTGGAGCTTCCAAACTCCAGTTGAACCTTTTGAATCAAAAGGAACCTGTGTTTTTCCCTGTTGTCAGGCCTAGCATGTCCTTATGCGTACTTGGGAAGCACCACCACTATAGCTGTGCTGGCTTCCAGCCATCAACCTCCTAGTTCACAAGAGTGGATTTATGAACTATCTTGGATTCATCCCCATTCAAACTTAAACATGAACTTAATCCCAGTAAAGTCAGTGGTACTTAAAGCTGTATAGAAAACTAAGCATGGGTTTGCAATACAAAAATTGTTACAGGAGAACTGTACAGTTTCTATCGCCTTCTGCTTTGGCTCCTCAGCCTCCAACCAGGTGGGTCCCACAATAGTTCCAAGACCTTCTGGCCAACCCTCAATTCCTTCTCTTGGAGAAAGTTCACATTTATTTTATTATCATTGCCAAATCAAAGTAAAGTCTAATTTGAAATGGTAAAGTACTACATGAAATGAAATTCCCTGCTTCTGCTGAGTTCTAATAATGAGTTGTAGTTCAAGTAAAAGATAATGATATTTTTATTAAACTAAATGAGCCTTGTTAGCAGTCTAAAGGGTCAAACTAGAAGTGGTGTTGCTTCATGCTGCCCAAATGGGTAATAAAATGCAATTATTTCCCTCTCAAAATGCCGCGATGTCTTTTTTCATTCATTTATGTGGTATCCCAGTACATGTTCCCTGAATATGCAGAGCAGAAGCATTCTGCTGAAACATCCCTGCCATGAAATTCCACAAAAACTCACACTTATCTACTATAAAATATTTCTCTTCTAGCTCAAAACTTTTTTTTTCTAGGAAACACGTTTAAGCAAGAACTATAAAACATCAAAGATATAAGATATTTTACCCCAGAAACTAGGGAAACTACTGCCACATGTGAAGAATGCTAATGCATTTAGTGTTCTTCTCTGGTGAAAGTAAAGGGGCCTTGTGAGATAAGGAAAAGATATGATTACTGTTGGAAATGTAGTGTTGGTTGAACTTTCCACCCTGATTAAGGCAAAATATTTTGGAATGAAGTCAGTAGGATAATATAACCACACTGCATTTCTCAGCTAACTGATTATGTAAATGGCCTTCAAGACAGATTATGAGAAATGAATATAGATGCATTGCTATCAGGCTGTTCTTGATCAGAATGATTTATTAGAAGGTTGTAAGTATCAACTCCTGCTCCTTGTGTTTCTTACCACTCAGAATAAGGTAGAGTAGCTTGTGGACTGCAGTCTAATTCACCCCAAGCTTTAGGTAGTGTATGAACAGCTTTAAGTTGAGAAAAAGATCATTACTATTACAGCAGGATTTGGGTCTTAAATCTTCCTTTTGGAGGGAGATGAGAGGAGAGAGGGGGAAGAAAATACAGCACCACCTTTCTGCCACTCAGGCCTAGCCTCTGTGTCCTTCAACCCCACTGCTGAGAGACATCATCCATCCCCAGAGCTGAACTATGGTTAACTCTTTGGGACATTACAAACCAGCTCCTACTGAAACTACTGAGAATTTTGTCATTGCCTTCAGAGGAAAAACAAATGAACAAACACCAAGACTTGAGTTTCTCTGGTTTTGTCTTGTCTTGTTTTACCTTATTCTCACATGTATGAGGCAAGATGTTCACCTCTGTCATGTTTCTGATATTTCCTGGTGTGGATTCTATCTTCTCTAATTTGAAGCTCTTTCACCTTATTATTCCCACTCACAACCTCCTGAAGTAATTACTCCTCTCTGATAGCATTACTTCACTAATCACATGTTTAAATATTTTTCCTCCCTCTTCCTTCCATAAATGTCTTTCGTAAGCTGGGTATATTCAAATCTATTAACCTGTTTCAGTTGGTTACATGCAATTGTTCTTTTAATTATTTTTTGTGTTCACTTTTGTTCCCATTTGTATTGAGATATAAATATATGTATACATGTTTATTTTATTGCATTAAAAAAACAAACAAAAAACCCACAAAACAACAACAACAAAACTTAAAAATTGAATACCTACACTGGAGAACAATGGGGGCTGTGTTCTAAAGATTGATTAAGTCCCTGATCTCACCTGTGACACTCATTACTGTATAGAAATCACCACTTTAACAGCAGCACACATCTCATATTAAATTCATGCCTAATTTGTAGTGCAGGATTATTTCCTGTTTCACCCCTCTCAGTGTTGTGCCTTTAACCAAGCATTGGTACTGTCAGAAGCCTCTTAGTCACATCCATATGAAACAGGGGACAGGTTGCTGGCTGGAAAAGCAGAGGAAAGCCAGAGTACTCTGTCAGGTGCATCCATGGAAGGGAATGCACCAGGTATGTCACCTGCCAGACTTCACCTACCACAGCAGGAGAACATCCCTCTCAGCTGGGTTTTTTTCCTTACAGAGGATGTGTGCAGCTAGCACAGGGTGAAAACTATTAGGCAATTTTCTGACAAAATGGATTTTACTTGGAAAGTGCTGACTCACTGAGAATAAAGCTTTTCACAGTGTGTGTCAGCCTCAGTGGAACAGTGATTGGGAAAGCATTGTCTGCTCAAGGATGGAATTTCTGCTCAAAACTACAGACAGAGGACCACCATCAAATAGCCGAAAACCTAGCTCTTGGAGTAGTCTCCTAAGTTGAAGGAGGTCTGGGGCTCAAATTGTTGCTCCAGCCCAGATTCTGCTCACCAAGCACAGAGATTTGCAGGTCCAATAGCTGGAAAGTGATGAGATGATGTCTGAAAGCCAAACCTTTCATTTCTTATAGTTTGTCATTATAAGAAACTGCAGAAATTTGCATTTGATAAGGCACAAGAATTATTTTCACTAGTCAATGTATGTGGAATTTAATTCACCATTGTTATACATACACCCAGTTCTATTGCATTAGTAGTTTATATATTAAAATTATATATACATGCTACAGTGCTAGAACAGGCTTCCCTGCTTGGCTGTGGAATGTATTGTTAAATATGAGAATATTTATTAATAACTGGCATAATAATAACTACACTAGACTACTCAAACACTGTTCAGTTTATTAACTTTAGAGTCTTCAAGGAGATGCAAAACACACTTTGATAGAAAATAAAATCTCAAACCTCTGCTATGTTTCAGTAATCCCCCTGACATGTCAAAAATGGCAGTTTCTGCTAAATGACTCCACAGGTCCTGTGCCTTCCCAGCAGTTTGTCAATCAGTCCCTACAGGATGTTTTTGTGTGATTATAGCTGAGAGATACAGGCTCTGGGAGGACAAAACTCCCTCTTCGTTGGTCACCCCAGCAGCAGTGCTTCAGCCCTATATTCCTGCGGTAGAAATTGTACCAAAATGGGACCAGAAAGAAGAGACACTGAGAACTCTTCACCTGAAGTCCCAAAGGGCAACCTGCAAAGGCTTTTCACTGCAAGGGTGGGTTTTACTGCATCTGTTGTACCCACTGAGTTCACAGTATTGAGTTGTGGATAAATTTTCCTATGTGTCTAACAATCTTGTGCACTAGAGGCAGCTGCAATGTAATTTCTGTTAACTTGTATTTGTCAGTGGCCTTACCGATCCGGATATAGCTATGACCATCTCACTTAGACACATTTGTAGAATCCAAACCTTTGATCAGAACAGGGCAGTCTAAATGGCTAAGTCTTGTGTAGATGTTTTGCCTCAGTCTTGGTGGCTTCCATTTAGGCAGTATTACAAAACAAAGGTAAAATCTACCTCAGCCATAGAGCTAAAGAAGCTTAGACATTTAATCCTCACTGTACCAAATGATGATTTTCTGTTTATATACCACCTTTTATTGAGGCAGATTCCAAAGAAGTACACAAAGCTGTGTTTGTAGTGCCAGCCTGTTTAAACAATCCACAACGGTACCCAGCAATTCAGAAAGGAAGACATTTTCAGGCTGATGTTGCAGCAGCAGACTCATAATATATTAACCTTCATGTTTGACTGCAGAGGTATAGCCAAATGCCAGCTTCACTAAGGAACTTGGGTGGTGGCACCTTTACCATCTCACTTGGCCTTGGTTGTATGTACAGACTAGGGAACAAGTGGCTGGAGAGCAGCGCCGTGGAGAGGGACCTGGGAGTTCTGGTTGATGGCAAAACGAACATGAGCCAACAATGTGCCCTGGCAGCCAGGAGAGCCAATCATGGAGGGCCAACCATGTCCTGGGGTGCATCAAGCACAGCGTGGCCAGCCAGTCAAGGGAGGGGATTGTCCCCCTCTACTCTGCACTGGTGTGGCCTCACCTCGAGTACTGAGTGCAGTTTTGGGCACAGCAATTTAAAAAAGACATCAGAGAGAATCCAAAGGAGGGCCACAAGCATGGTGAAGAGTCTGGAGGGGATGTCTTATGAGGAGCGGCTGAGGTCACTTGGATTGTTCAGCTTGGAGAAGAGGAGGCTGAGGGGAGACCTCATTGTGGTCTACAGTTTCCTCATGAGGGGAAGAGAAAGGGCAGGTACCAATCTCTTCACTCCTGTGACCCATGACAGGATTTGGGGCAGGATACCGCTTAAGAAGAACATATCAGAACTAGGTACCTAAGTGGGAGAAATATGCCTAAGCTTTCAGAACAGTTATGGAGACCCGGTCAACATAGTCAGTGGAGACAAGAAAGCAACTCAGTTTACCCTACAATCAAGTCACCTGTAGAGGGCTGAACTGCCCTGTGGTTCCTCTTCTCTGTATAGACTGTATCTCCACTGACCACAGCAGACACTTGAAATCTGGCTCACATTTAGACACCTACATGTAGATCCTGGATTCAGCTTTCAGTCTGGAGCTGAATCCTACCCCTGCCCTAAGGCTTGCTACTACAAAGGTGGTACAGAAGAGTAGAAAAATATCTCAGGTGTGAATATGCTCATGCTCTCCTCATCTGAGCTGTGCTCTCAAAGTAGTGTCTTTTCTAAACTGCAAATCTGAGCTGAGAGCGAGCAGGTCCCACGCCAAGTCCGGGTGCTCTATTCCCCTTCCTTCTGTCTGCCACAGAGGAAAGAAAGTGTTGGGAGCAGGAAAAAAAACCTCTCTCTGGTAGGAAAAGAGTAGTTAGATGGCTGCATGGCCACTCCTGTAATCCTGACAGCTCCTCTTCCCAAAGGTGGTTTAAGGGAGGTGTCCAGGCTGAGTCAAGAGCATTGATGATGGGACAGGAGCATGGGAGCTGCTGGCTCTCCCAGAGTCCCTCTGTGGATGAAGGGAGCAACCTACGCAGGCAGCAAACTTGACAAAGCTGACAGTCACACATGTAAGCAGAGTCTGCGCACCCAGAGCCCAGGAGCTTGGCTGTGCTCTGCTACTGCTATCATAGTAGGACCTGTCCCAGCATTCCACCACTTCTCATAGTACTAAAAATACTTCTTGTGATATTGTGAGGATTCTGTGACAAGCTCTTAGCTGAAAGATGCTGGCTCCACCTAACTTTGCTCCCAAATGCCTGGTTGCAAACAGCCAGGTTTGTGTACATACAAGATGAAACATGTATGAGGGCTAAGGGGATTGTTAATGAAGTGATCCTGTTATTGTGCTGTAAGCTCAATTTTGCAGCCATACAAGCAGGGCTACTGAACTTACCAGAAGAAGGAAGAAAGGGAGATCAGCCCCTGGAGCTCATTCAAATTAAGGTCCCAGTTCTGCAACCAGGTTTCCTACTGTTAATAGGATTTTTGCCTGGGCTCGTGTTGGCAAGTGGGGACTTAGTTACACACTTCTTATTAAAACTAAACAGAATTTGACAGTGCAACCTTTTCCTTAAGCTAGAAACATACAGCTGTTTGCCAAATACACAAAATAAAAGAATATAACAGAACTGAAACAGTATAAAAATAGGTTACAGTAAGCACACATTTTTATAACTACATATTTTTTCCAGTTGATTCCACCCAGTCCATCTTTCTTCAAATAATTGTTATTAATCAAATACAAATATAGGTCCCATGGGCCTAACTCAGATTTAAAGCTAAGCACATGTGTAAGTGTTTGTTGCTCTGGAGTCTTGGTTGTTGCAGTTTTATTGAAAAACATTCTACAACAGATTTTTTTCCTCCACCTCCTCTCCTCCCACCCAACAAATCAAATTACAGAAGGAATGATCTAATAATTTTTTAAAATGTTTTCATTTATCAAATATAGTCTTATCCCACAAAAAAAACAAAAAACAAAATAAAGTAGAAAGCAGGAACAAGTCTGCTTTTTCCATTGTCTACAGCAGTTATTTTCAAGAGTCTTAAATCTTGCAGATGGACAGCAGCTACAATGACATGTAATGCAGCAACTGTTACAGAGAAAACAAGTAAGCTCATAAAGCATTGGCTCACAGAAGTCAGGAAAAGCAGGAGCAAAGGTTCAGGTATGTTGCTGTTCCCTTAGGCAGTTCCTCTAAAGATAAAAGAGATGCAGCAGCTTTCTGATGAACAACGAGTGCCTGGATTTGGGCTCAGAACAAAAAAGCCAACCTGTGCGTACCCCAGGCTCTTGCTACTGCTGGTAGAAGTCGTACTGATTTCAGTAGGGTTATTCAGGATTACAAAGATAAGCATGTGGCTCTGTTTTTGCACAACTCTCTATATAAATGTTATATTCTTAAAGAAGTTTTTGTATGTATACACATGCATATATTTAAATCTATACATGCTTAGGTTCTGTGTATATGTACACACCTTACATCCACAGAGATACATCAAGGAAAATGATTTCCCCATGCACAGCTAAAAAGGAACAAAGAAATAGTCCAAAGCCTAATAACCCTTAGCATACTGAAAACTCAAAGAACTCAGGAAAACAGAAAGAAACAAGAAAGCAGAATGTGGCCTTCCCTGCACATCACAAGAAGTCCGGACTATACCCTTACCATGGTCACAGACTGTAATAGTATCCTCAGTCATGTCTTTTTGTGAAAGCCTCCTTTCTGCAACATGTTCCAGCATTTCACATTTCTACTCTCCAAAAGAGAGCTTTTGGATATCTAAAGTCAACTATCCCTTATTACTTTTTTTTCCATTTCTAACATCCTGTGACACACGCTTTTGTTTCCAGCTGCCTCATGACTTATTGTAGCAGGGAGATCTACCATTTCCCCATATTCCTGTGACAAACCTTTCAGGGAACTCTCCATTTTGGAAATGCTGTTTGTGCTGAAGTAGAATTTTAACATTTTGGGGAAAACAAGGCACTTCCATGCTACTTTAACTCAATCTTGCCCTTTAAGAAGGATCTGTGCAGGGAACATTTCAGTTTAGACTAAACCCACCACCTTTCCTTTAGGAACATAACATTAGATTGGCAGATGAATTACTCAGGTTCTGCGAGATCAAGGAGCAGGACCCTTCATGAGGAAAAATTGTATAGAGGGTAAGGGTCAAGGCATGCCTCAAATGTTCTCAGTTATCTATTTTACTACAAACCAAACACAAGAACAGAAAAGGACTTCTTAATTCCACTACTTTTCTTCTCTCTTCTTGTAGTAGGGGGATTTGCTTAATTCTTTACAGCTGACCCAGCCCTTCCATCCTGACAATCTTTGTGGGAAGTTTACCGCATGCAGCTGTGGTCCTTCTGCTCAGGGCAAGAATGTTAACCCTTCCCCTGACAATCCTTGAACTGGTTATTATATACAGTCCATCATACGAATCTGATTTGAGACACCACCAGATGGTTGTTATTTAGGTGAAAGTAGACCCACATAGAATAATAGTCCAAAACACTACAGTGTAAGTTACTAAACTACTAATTTGTGATCAGAAATTGGAAGGAAGAAATATGTTGGCACGGAGAAGGGGCATGAATGAGAACTGTTTGTGTTAGCTAGTCCCTTTGCATTCCACCTCTTGAAGAACTTTCAAACTGAAGCTCAGGGCTTTTTCTTCCATTGACAGTCTTGTATGGGGTCTTGGGTCAGTTTTTTTGGTTTTTCTAAATGTACTGATCTATTCTGAAACATAAACCTTTTTAAGGAAAGGTTGAACTTAATTCACAGCAGAGCCAGAAGGAGAGAGCCAACCTTCTGCTGGAACTGCTGTGCCTGAAAAGGGGAGAAAATTGACACCTGGAAATGCTGACATTTTGGAAAACAAATCTTACCCGTTTAAGGCACGAGCAGGATGCTGGCAAAACAACGTGACATTGAAGCAGGAGGAATGTAGGAAAACTTACAAAACAAAACCTGAGAGGACTATTAAGGAACAAATAAATAGTGTGTTGAGCAGCACCATGGCTAATAAATTTGTATCATCACATTTCAAGTCATGGACAGAACACGCTTAGATACTGCTTATCTTTCCCCTCATAACAACTGCACAGGTATTAAAACTAATGTTTGAAGTAGCCTATTGAAACTGTTGGATTTATACTGGTCTACCTCAAATCAGCATGATGGTTTCCTTTAGGGCTTTGCAGATAGTCAATATTTCACTTTGGAGGCCAAGTTATACACAGATTTGGTTCAGATTGAACTGAGTTTAGATTTTCTTTGTGTTTACTTTCCTCACCAAAGTCAGAAACCAGAAAAGTTCTGCTTTACAGAAAATAAAACAGGCAAATAGAATGAAGGGCAAGGTCCCAGTACTGCTGGAGGAACCTCCATCTTTTCAGTCTGGAGCCAGCCTGTCCTTCACTTGCAGGAAGGTGACACAACCACCTGGCCAGCCCTCCACAACTGACTGTGACTTTTGTGAGGGACAGGGGGAGGACAACCTCCTCTCATGGGACACACAGTGCAGACTGCAGACCTTTGATCCTTCTGCTTGAGATCTCCCCTTCTTCCCCCATCTCTTTCCCATAAACCTGCATCTCACTGGTATGCCATGCCAGAACAACTCTGCCAGGGCGAGAGCTGTGTTGGCTGGTAGTAGTGCCTTCTGGGAGTGGAAGATGCCAGTTTCAGTGATGGGAATATCTGTCCAGCTGGGGAGCACTGGGGTCACTGGCCAGAACAGTCTGGATTACACAACCAGTATATTTTTTAAACAGTTTTTCCTGCAAACTGGACAACTTTCTTTTCAATCTGATGTACTTGGGAGAGCCTTCTCTTCCCTGGACATAAAGAATTCACCCCTTTTAGCATTAGGCACCTCATGCACTAGTTCACCTAATGGCTGAATCACCCTGTCTACAACGTTTGTTAGGGGAGACCATCATAACCGCACTTCTAACACGGAAGTAGCAGCTTAGCAGCAGGTAGGGCTGGGGGAACAAAGCCCAAACACTTCCTTTGCTGCATCTTAGTAGAAGAGTTCCTTTTATGCTGACCTGCTCTCCACTGGTGTCCATACACTCTTACATACCATCATTCAAGTCCCTTCTTTATTTGGGCTAGTTTATAAACTGCTTAAGAAAGCAAATGATTTTTGAATTATAAAGTGCTATGTAGATCTGTAGTACAAATACAAGAAGATGTATTATGACAATGTTTGGAAGGCAAAGGCAAATTAAATAAAGCCCAGACATTAACATATATTTAGTCCAAGCAGAAAACACTTAGAATCAATTTAGTTCTTACACTTTAATACAGCCAGTATATAAAAGGAATGCTTGTAAATCAAAAACAATTTGCAAGAAAAAAAAACCCCAGAAACAAATCTGCAGCACTATGTGCAATCATATAGTGGGTATATTTTTGTTCTATAATGCTGGCCTTGATCATTATTTGTTTGTTTTTGACTTCTTTTCTCTATTAATACACCTATTTTATTCTTTTTAATAGAAAACTCAAGAAAGTTTGGGTTGTAGGAGCATTTCCTATGCTAGCAAACAACAGAAACAACATCACAATCATTTGGGGGCACTTCACCTTAAACTGTATTCATGCTAGTTTTTTTCAAAAACACCATCTTTAGTAAATAAACCTATAGACTAAGGTTTTCAGAGCCAGAGCTTTGTGTGTCATATCATAGAATCAATCTTCCTCCTGAACCTGTTTTTCCCTATCAGGTTATTGACATTTCAACTAGATATTTATGGAAAAAGTAACCAGAATCCTCCAAGCCTGTCACAGGAGACCACTTTCCAAACTCAACTGAAAGGTAGTCATATCTGTGGGTCTGAAATTTCTGCAAGAGCAGAAGTCTTTGATTTGTTTCTTGAAAGGTGGGATTATAATGGAAAGTAGTGTTAAGCTAAAGAAATAGCACTGGTGGTATAATTTGGCAGAAAATTAAAGGCCATCTAAATAAAAGGGTTTGCATTCTGGAAAAATAATCTTAGTTTTGTGCCAATGCTGTCTGCACTGAGCAAAAATATGATTTACACCTTTCTAAAGCCTTGAATACATTGCCAGAAGTATGTAAGAAAAGTCAAAATCCTAAGGAGTAAATTTCTTGGACTGCCATTTCCAATGAGTAAGTTTGATAAATAAAACTTAATTTTTACATCTGCCATGGATTTCAGTGTATGATTAATAGCTCAGATATTGTGGCCAGTAGCCAATGTATGTATGTGATTACAGCAATCTTAAATATAGTACATTTTGAATAAATATGCCAAAAAAGAGTATAAAAACACTCCATGCATGCTTGGAAAAAATCTTGTCACAGTGTCAAATATTAAATCCTTATGAAAGTTAAATACCACAGGCATCATTAGGTGGAATCACAGAAGCATGGGGTGCCACTGGCATGAACTCAGCTTGGGGAGCTCAATCATTGAAACACCATTTCTGTTCATTTTGTTTTTTACATTTTGTTTTAGCTGATTTGCCACATATGGTAGTGAGAAAACCCTCCCAAACCCAAAACTCCCTACTTTGCCAAAAGTACCATGTTAAATTGGTTGTCTTTCAGAGAAAACTACCCCAAAAAAAGCACTTTTTAGAATGTTGTTCGTTTAAAAACTTTCCCTCTCCTCTTCACTCTTCAAGGGCATCATGTTCTCACCTGTGCTGAGGACAGCAGGAGGATAATCGAGAATCATTAAACTCTTCTGCACTTGCACCACAGAATTATTCATTTAATGGCATTTTTACCAGAGAGAGTTCACTAGGATTTCAAAGGAAATACAGGATATCCTCCCAATCCCTATGTATGCAGGACAGGGAATTTTTATTCCTCCTCTCGCCTTACCTTCATGCTATTGCCTCTTCTTCTTCTGCAGTCCTGCTGCTGTTAGCTCTTCCTTCAGCACCTACACCACGCCTCTGCTCTGCAGGGGAAAACCCTGCACCAGAGGTTCAGTTGTAGGTAGGAGCAAAAGGGGTGGAAGTTCCTGACTTTCAAAGCTTAACTAAGGGTTGTTCAAGCCAAACAGTAATTTTGACTTTAATACCAGCCATGTGGTTTTAACAACTTTTTTTGACGAAAATTTACTCTGTGTCTCTCTTTCATGCACTAGGTTCCAACAGCCTGGGATAAACCTCCCCACTCTGTGAAAAATGGAAGGTATTCTTGCAATGGTTTTAGGGTGATTTTTATCTAGATTATTTGTCTTTAGTAGAAATTTTAGACACCGGGTTCCACATTCTGCCAAGCTTTTCAGGGTAGAAATTTTTGCAGAAACATGCACAACATCAGCTGTATAATGGAAACCCAATGGCAAATTTTACTTTTCTGGGAAGGGAAGAAAAATACCTTTGCTATTAGAGATTATCCTCTGCCTACCTCCAAATGGGTGAGGTTTCACCTGCTATAGTTACACCCCTTACCAAATTACATTATTAAACAGTAATCACCTCTAAAAGCAAGGTTTACTCTGCTCTAAGCAGTAAATTCCAAGCCAACGTTTGTATTAAGCAGTATTGACATCCAGTGGACAGTTAGAATAATTACAGGCATGCAGATAACCAACTGCAGTCATCCAGTTTATGTTCTGAGTTCAGCTTGAAAAAAGCTACTTACCTTAACCTACAGACACTATCTTCCTGTAAAATGTAACTCTTAACCTTAGTGTATTCTCTTTGTTAAGAAAAAAAAGGAATAACATCATACAAAGTCTACTTTTTTTTTCAGTTTTCAAAAAAAAGGGTTTTCCTTTGTGTACAAAAGAAAGTTTCCTTTTCTTCCATAGACTTTCCCTTTTTCGTTACAGTTGTTCAAAAGTAATGCCAGCTCTGTTGTTTTTTATCAGAAAGAAGGTATCAAAGCATATGTCTGACTGTTTTCCAGGACAAATAAAATTGTACCTGTCTTTGAAAACCGTATTATAATGCAAATTAAACTCAGATTTGGAGTCTCAGACTTGATCGTGTTTCCTGAAGGTTAGAGAAGATGGTCATGTACAATCTGCCTAAATACCTTCTCATTGCAGTGGAAGCAATATGCATTCTAGTCCTTGCAATAAAGGAAGAATCAGTACAAGACTTGGAGCAGCAGCAATAACCTCATCACCACTAGTCTAAGGAGAATTTGGTGATTCCATCTTATTCTAACAGAGTAATGTTCTTAAAAAAAGAAAAGCTGATTTTAAAATGTTCACTTTCTCCTGCAAAAGCTGTTGACTATTCATCATTAAACTAACCACTTGTCAGCTCTCTGCAATCAAAAACTGAACAACTTTTGACAAAAGTGATGATGATCTGGTAAAAATCACAGTAATACTGAAAGAAAAGAAAAAAAGGAAACACAAACTGTACGAATGCATTTTGTATAACTAAAACTTCTGTCTTTGTCACGGTCTTCTCTTTCTATGTCTCAGTAAAATCTATCCTGGGACACTGGAGATCTCCAAACATCAGCAGTAGAAAATAGAGAATACATCTACCAGTCATCAGTTTAAAATTTGCCTTCTTACTGTACTTTGATGGCCTATGTCATAGGAGTTGGTTGCCTTCAGTTTTACCAAAAGGCATTTATATTCTAGAAAAAAAAGTTTGTAAGTGTTAATTCAGGCTCCAGTAAATCTGCTGAACATCTGGAAAAACTATGTACAACAAAGAGTAGAGAGCTACCTTTAGGAATGGTACAAAATGGTCTGGTACATCCAGGTCCAGGGGGACCATGGGGATGCATGAGGAAGGCTGCTCACCACAAATGTCTAGCTTCTGGGCAATGACAGTAGACAGTATAGGCAGCATGTTTCAAATACGTGAGGAAAGCACTAAAAAGACCATTTTAGAGTACTGTGAGTGCCATGGGATGCATGTCATACAAATTACTGTGTCCAGGCTGAATCCGCCTGAGAGGCTCTGAAAGTATTGCCAAGATCAGAAGTGCCGAACTGAATTAACTTGCGGATAACGTACTGATATGGCCCAAAGTCACCATTTGAAATAAGACCAAGTCTGCAAGATTCCTTGCTCAAGAGAAGGTGTAATATGTATCTATGTATCTCTCTATGTATCTATGTGAGTGTAAAATATCGCTCTTTTTGTGAAACTGAAGTAACACCAGATATTTTTGCTGTTAACTATGAACAGGTTGCTGTTCAATCCTAATACTGTAGTCATCGGGTGAGTTAGATTGGGGCATTCAGTTATCATTTTTTTTTGCTGCCTCCCAGATTGATTCACCTGCATAATGTAATTGTTCCATCTGCCCTTTACCTTAACAGTTCTCCTTGTCACCGAAGAACACTAATTGGTCTCTACTCTTAATTATGTCTACATTTTCTGCAATAAAATACTATTCCATTTACTTTAGTATATTCAGTAATTTGTTGCATAATTACTGTTGCTTTTCCCAGTTTGTCTTGTAACTGTTCTGAGTGCTGTTGACTTCTCTCAGTCAACGGATTTCCCTAGGCTTGGAAGGATGAATGACAGGAAAGGCACTACAAGACCTATACTAATAGAATTTCACATCACTGATTAATATTTGTTGTATTTTGAAGGAAGAATTTGTAGGAAGCCACAAATTACAGGGTTTATAAAACACATAAATAAGTCTGTGTATGAGACTCTTTAAAAACAACACAGAGATATTTGAGAAAGAACAACAAGCCACAAAGAATTTTTGATTTCTAAATATAATTTTGACAGTAACACGCCAGCTAATTTTTATGAAATATACCCCAGTTAACTAGCAGGAACATACTGAGATTTGACCACCACAAGAGGTCTGTATCGCTCATTACAGACCCAGGCTGCAGCGCTGTCCACTCCAATGGAGAGTGTCCTACCTACTCTGCTTAATTTTTTTTAATCTTTCTTTCTTTGCTAGTGATATTCTCCAGCTTTCTGATGACTTTAGGTAGAAGGGAGCTGCTTGAGCAGACCCAGAACCAACAACCTCAATGCATCCAGCTGGCAGGGGCTCCCTGTGGCTGGCCAAGGTAGGGGGGATCACTGCAGAGGTCTGGCTGTTCACCTGCAACCCTGGGAAGAGAGGTAGCAGCACAGGAGCCAGCTCAGCACACAGCCCCTGCAGTGTGCCGGAGAGTCTGGCTCAGGGTTTCTTAGTGGAAGAGCTGATGACTGTTTACATTACAATGTCTTTATCACAATGGGTATCTGCACTGATATTGCAACTGTGTGGATGAGGAACAAGAGGTACTCTCTGCTTCCTTACTCTTAGAAAGTTGTTAGACATTACCAGTGCTGTGGGGTTGAAAATCCCCATGTCTGGTTTTGAAACACTTTGAATACAAGGGGCTATATACAGCTCTTTATTTCATGCCACCTAAGAAATACATGTGTTTTGGTTTGTTGTGTTTTTGATTTTTTTTTGTGACACATCTGAATCACATTATCTTTGCAGTAAAATATATATGGAAGACTAGAAAATTCTGCTTGAGTCTATGTACTGGATTTCTTCAGACTGTGCAGATGCCCACAGTAAGAAGTAGCGTTTTGCTTTAAAGCCTGTGCTTGTATAACCATTGAGGTCTGCATGCATAGAAATGAGTAGTCTTATTCTGTAATCAATCATTTTGTGTATTTCTTAACCCATTTACAGTTGTCACAGGTTTAGTTGTATATTGCAATATGTACTGTAAGTAAACCTAGGAATGCACCCAATTGTCCATTGACAATTATCATTATTATTAAGTATTAATAATAAAATGTTTTATTTGAATCAAATGTGAGAGTTGTATGTGGTCACAGGACTTCATGTCCTGGAGATTGAAGATGAAGACAAAATTTAACAAAATAACTTCATAATTCTGTGTACATAAGCTTCAACAGGGATCCCTATGGCAAGTAGGAGATGCATTCATGAAAGCTAACTTCTCAAATATCTCACTAGCATTTGGAAATTCAGTTTAGCTCTAGGTGTTGTGGAGGTGACTTATAGTTTCTGGTTTTAGTCTCTCTCTCATGTCTACCCACCTCCTTTTCAATTCTTGTGAGACTGAGTTAAGCCCCTGGTACAATCCGCCTTGGATTTCTTAGAGAGGTAGTTTCTTCACAATGTTGCAGGGAGAGGTATTGTTCACTGTAGTTCCTCATCTCCTCAAAACTGTGGACCTCAGACCTGTCTTCGAATTTTTAAGCACTTCATCAAAAAGAAAGGATTAAAGTTTGTATTCTTTACTTTTCCTAGTCTTTCTTTAAAACACATATGAAAATACACCCAGCTGTTTGGGAATCCCTCCCTCCCTATCTGGGAGGGATTATGAAAGGTTATAAAACCATAACCTTGCCCTGCCAGAGCACATTGTGTCCCATTTGAGCCTCTAGTCTTTTGATGCTAAAAAAAGTGCTTTCAGTAGTAACTATATTTTTGCAAGATAACACCTCTTGACTATGTCTATTCTAGTAAATAAGAAACAAGCAGGGCACAGCTCACACCCTGGTTAACAACTGTGATGAAAGGATGAAAACACTCTTGCCCAATTCTGGCCACTGCCTGTTAGTGCTGCCACGGGCCATGCTCAAGCCCAGTGCCTGCGAGGGACCCTTCCTGCAAGGCAGCCTGACAGCTCTGTTTTGAGAGGGCAGTTGAGCCTGGATCTGTGGACAGGATCAATACCATGCCAGCTGGCGTAAAGTACAGAGAGCGATTCCTGACTTCCTTTAGTTGGTGGTGTAGACACTGCCTTTCAGAAAACAACAAATATTTATTCGAAGTTATATCAGATTTATGGATTAAAAAAACTTGTTTATCCATTTTCTTTCCAAAACCTAATAGCCGTAAAGATGAGAATGCATTATGTTCTCCAGATGGATACACAGCCTGAATTAGTGGGACCTTGCAATACCAGCTCCACCTATTTTTTTGGTAACACAAAGAGTGGAAGGTTGTTTTCAGCAGATTTGATTACAGCAATTGAATTGACTTATCCTAGACTCCTGTGTTTGAATGAGGTGACTCACTTTCCAGCTATACTAATTTCCATGCACAGGGAGAATAGTTTAGATTTTGGACATCTAGCTAGACACAGCTAGAAAAGGGTCTCTGGAGTTTGGAGCTCTCTTTCGATGAAGCAAGGAAGGAAATCCCACCATTGATGTTGTGATGGTATTAACCTTCTGCAACTGTTCCCTCAGTGGGCCAAGAGTTGATGCTAGATGGGTATTGTGATCTTGTTCCGCTTACTTGCTCAAAGCAACCTACTAATTTATCAGAATGAGTGGAGTGAACAAAAGTATACTTCTATACCCTGTTAGAGGTTGTTCAGAACAAAGAAACTTCTGTGCTTTTCTTATTTAAGGTACCTTGTTAAAATTCTCTTCAAGAACTGCAGCTATTACTAGTTAAACTTCCCTGCCATCAAAGTAGCCACATAAATCAGCCACACAATAATGGTTCTATGAAAAATACTTTATCAAGCCTTCTGAACACACTTCAATGCAGTGCAACTGAAAAACAACAGAAGATCAACAACTTAATTTCCTCTGGTCAAATACTAAATCAACCCACTTAGGTGAAAAACAACTTTTATTTTATACTTACAGTTTTGATTCAATCAACAGTCTTGAATACGGTATATGATGAAATCTGCTTTTGCCAAAGACATAAGCATATGCAAATTACTTTAACATCAGCCTTATTCTTCTGTGAGACTCTTGATCTCAAATGCCATTCTCAGATGTGCTACAGTACATGGTAGAATTAATCTACAATGCTAGTGAGATGTTAGGCAATATTTCTTGCTCGTGTTACTTTTTATCATCTTTATTGACTGTTATAGCCCCCTTTCTGCCATTCTATTGGTTTTTATTTTTATTCACAGTTCCCAAATATCAAAACTATATGAGTTTTCTGTAATACCCAGTTCCACAGAGTTTCGAATTCATATCTGCCTGGAACTGATATACAATTTAACACTACATTTGACCCTGACTTTTCTGTGTCTGGCTACAGGCTCCCTCAATCTTGAGTACCATGATTGTCCTAATGCAGATTCCCATTGTATGTATCTTTTGCTCCCTTTCCTGAGCTATTGCATATTGCTGATGTCCTCAAGTTCTCTCATGAAAACTGGGTACAAATTAAGTCTTGGGAAAACAGAATTGTTTAAATATGCCCAGAAGTGTTTTACCTACCTCTGCTTAAGAGCTGACTAGTAGAATGAACAAATGAAGATGACTGAGGTTTCTTTTTTTTTTCATTTTGATTAATGCCTTTTCCCGTTTGACAGAGATCAAGGCAGCTGATCTGGCTTCTTGGCTGCAAGACACATAAAATATCTTAATCTCCTGTTATATATTTTCTGTGGTGCCAGTGTCTGCATCTTCTGGGTCTTCACATATGCAAAATCATCCAGTCACAAGAATAATACTGTCTTGATTTAAGGATATGGCATTTTATATTAAAGGGAAAGCATCTATTCCCAGTGTGACTCTGTGTAAGAAAGTAGATGTTGAGAAATTCTCTAATGAGAAAATTCTTTGAAGATCTACACTCTGGTATAATATTACTGAATGAAAGCTTAGACCCTGTGAAGTATATGTCAACATTGCTGCTAATTTCTGTCAGCCCAGAGCTGCTTCCAATGTCTTCAATAGAACAAAGGATTTAGGCTTGGGAGACCTTTTTAATAATACAAGTGGAATTTTGGCTGCCTCTTCTGCACAGAGACAGTCATACCAGCAGGTGAGAAAGAAGTTAGAGCTGTTTAGTAAATGAAAATTTTATGCACAACAAAGGAGAGCCTGTTTCACAGCATTCGGAGATATGCTACAGCTTTCTTGATGTACACACAGGCTGTGGATAAGTAACCTTCTTCTTCCTGCATTTGATCACAATAGGTGTGTTTTGGCAAGAGAAGCACCAAATAGCACAATATACTAGTTGACAGAGCTGCTAAAATCAACACCAACCATTCTGGAAAGCAAACAGACGTGTGGGATGACAGATGTAACAATCATTGCAATGATACCAATCTGATCTCCACCCATCCGGCCTGTGTAAGTATAAAATAAACCAAAGGAGAAAACAAAAACAAATTGACTGCAAAAGCTATGGGATTTCTTCTTTAGACCAGTGCCAGCTAATGGACCCTCTCAAGAAAACAAAAGAAATTCTTTATAGTTTTAAAAATATTTTCCATCTTAGAAGTTGCTCACAAATGAATTTCCTAAAAGGAGAAAAAAATAGAGAGGAACAGACTAGGCAAGCTAAACTAAAGCAAAAAAAAGATAAAATCTCCAGTCGTAGTGAGAAAAAATAATATTTACAGAAATATAATATATGACTGTTGCTTGAGAGTGCTCTGCTGCAATAATTTCTGTAACGAGTCTACAGCCAAATTCACAAGATTTTCACCATCCAGCTGTGATCTGCAACCATTGGGGCAAATTTGAACATACCTTTGAGAGATGGAGTTGTTCCTATATCCCACCTTTCCCCTAGAAGCATACTCTGACAATCTGTCCTGTTAACCAGTGCTGATCTGCTGAAGATTTAAAGAGGCAGTGCTTCAGCTGTGGCCCAAATTATTCCAGCTAATCTGAGACACTAAAGAGATAGACCTGATTTACAGGTGTCTTCAAACCAACAGTTTTGTAGAGTACAAGTACAGAGTCTCAATCCTCTCAACCTTCTCGCTGACTGAACTTTCACCAGCCCATTCCCTCCTGGAATTCCACACTCAAAGCACAAATGCCCAGTTTTGTCTTGAGTAATGATCAAAGAAACACCACTGATTGAAAAAAGCCCTATCCACTACTACTACTAAAGACCCCACACCTCCCACAGGAAGTTTCTTCAGTTCTGTCATGTGGTTGACTGGAAATGCAACAGAAGCAGTATTTAAAGGAAAAGAGCATCTGAACTAATGGAGCTTCCTTTTGCTCGTGTCTCAGGATCAGTTGACTCTTATGGTTACAAAGACGTGGGTTCTACTGCAGCTTTTTATATAGTCATAAAGCTCTGTCTTTCTGTCTTTGGTGAATTCTCCAGGATATGTAAGCCCTCAATATCATTGAAATCAATCAAAATGTTCAAAAGATAGGGAACTAACAGTGCACAATGAGCAAGCTTACTAACCTTCCTCCTTTCAGAAACTTGCCAAAAATGTTTCCCCTTGACTGAATTGGGAGATATAATATTCAAAGAAGAACTTGCATTCTTAATGTCATCCTCACTTCTTTTGTATTATCAGTAGGCTGCAGATTAGTGCGGGAACCCTGCCTGGGTAGTGTATATAACAGTCTATAGCAACAAGTGATTTCAAAGCAGTATGCAACCAAGGGGCCGAATGCCTCCTTCCTCCTGTGCAGCTGGTACTGAGCCTGGCACAAGGTGAGACCTGCTGCCACTACTGCCTCCACCCTGCTTCTAAAATGTTCTTGCAGTTTCTCAGATTTCTTTTCTATAGATTCATTTTTTCCACCCTGAGGAACAGTGAATGATCAAGGGAAACACATCTCTTTGAAAAGAGATGCGATTAGTCACTCAGAAAGGAAAAATGCTCTCATCAGGATTCATTCTGTGTGGAGGAAGAGACTGGGCTCCATGCCAGAGTGCTGCTAATTCTACCTGGAAACAGATTGAATTCTAGGTCACCATTCTGGACATGGAAACCTTTTGCTTCTTCCACATTTTCAGCAGGGCTCTGGAGTTTTTGGCAGTATTTTGAGCATTGTGCTCTATAAAGCAGTGTTAAATACTGTACAGTTATAGTCAGGAAACACCTTAAAGTCCCGTAATGTCAATTAGCTACTTCCTCTGCAAAGTCGTAAGCAGATGCATGAGAGCAGCTCTCCAGGAATATATTTGCTAACAGGTGCGTTATTAGGAAGGAAAGAAGGTTGTTTATATTAACAGGACACCCCCTTCAAAATCGTTCGTCCAATGTTTTCTGTCTACTGCTGGCCCTCCTCTTGCCTCTCACTTTTCACCCGCATGTGTTGGATAATTAGGGGTTCAAACAACGTATGAAGGGCCTCTGTTTCTAGTGACTCATAGCTTCAGGGATTATCAAAGATTACCAGAAGTTTTATGATTCCCCTAGAGTTCCAGAAGAGAAGCTGTGCATAACACATTGGTCTTCATAGATGCTGTAAGATTAAAATTACAGGGACTGCTGACAATAATGATAAATGACAGCAAGCCAGGTCATCCACTGGTATAAACTGGGACAGCTTCACTGAAGGCAGCAGGGCTTTGTTAAATTACACCAGGTTGACGATCTAGCTCATTGCAAGCAACTGCTGCACAATGGCTTTTTTTCCCTTTCCACTATAATGGAAGTTGTAATCCAGTTTCTTTCTCATTGTTCATCTCCCAAGGTGCAGACAGCCAAACATGGGCTTTCTCCCTAGGTTTAGATCACCAAACTCATGGATTTACACAAACACAAATCAGAATTCCAGGCTATGCTGACCTGGACTCATTTTTTAGTGAACTCTGTTTTGGCATGGGACCAACAACCACACATTTGTATTCAACCCTTACATGTCAGTACACTAAGTCTATTCAGATCATAGATGAAGTTCTCATGCTAAGAAACCATTCCTATTTTTAGTTCCACCATCAATATGTAATAAAGCATTCAAACTGGAAGAGATTAACTATACACACTACACTTGAAAACATGAACCCTGAGGAAAATCAGTGTTTCACAGAATCACAGAATCCTAGGGGTTGGAAGGGACCTCAAAGGATCATCTAGTCCAACTCCCCTGCCAGAGCAGGGTCACCTAGAGTACATCACACAGGAACGCATCCAGGTGGGTTTTGAATGTCTCCAGCGAAGGAGACTCCACAACCTCTCTGGGCAGCCTGTTCCAGTGCTCTGTCACTCGACTGAGCACTTTGCAGGAAACTGTTGCAGAACTCAGAGTAAATTGGTGTGAAATAATGCAGCTTGCCTGGAGAAATGCACTGGCACAGTCTTGTGCTCTTCTGAAGGAGAGAGGGATGTTCTGTCTTGGTCTCACTTCCCAGAGGCAGTGAATGAAAACAAATTAAAATGCTTGAACTGGCTTCAAATTACAAGCTGGAGACCTCTACACAAGAAATTTGAAGGTGCTTTCAGAATTTGAGAATAAGTTCATCTGCCAGCTCGTTTGAACCAAAAGCCCTTTAGAGATGGCAATGAGTGCACAGAACAAGTGCAAAGACATATCATTTGATCCTGTTGCCACTTCTGTGCTGCATCTAACAGATCAGCATGGATCCTATTTGGTCAGACTACTTGGCCCTTTCCCTCTAGGGACAACAAATACATGGATATATCTTGCCTCATTTGAAGTATCCTAATACATTTCGTGCTTAATGAGGAGAGGCATGGTGTGTCAGATCTATACCAGATTAAGGCTTTCCTTCAAGGGAAGGCCCTCATGTTTTGCTTGGACATTTTGCAAGTCTCCAGTTAACTGAGGAGCCTAAGTCCCATTTAAAAACTGACTCACAGAAGATCCACGCAAGGAAACACAGTGCGCAGATAACAAGACTAGTGCTCTCAAACTATGGTGCAGAAATGTTTGCAAACAGCAGCCCCAGTCTCCAGCACATTGCAGCCAGGTCAACAAGGTGCAGCTGAGCTGAAATGCTCTGCCTGGAGCCAGGGTACAGCGCTGATGAGATGCCCAGACTCCTGCCACTGCTGGAACTAGCGTGGTTTCTGCTGCGTCAAGTATCTCCTCATCATTCTCTGTGGCATGACACAAGCATATCCTTAGGCTTCGAAATTTCAGGGAAGATGTCCTAGAACACTGCCATGCTTTTGCAAATGCCACTCTTCTGTCTTAATCAGGCAAGGTCTATTACTGCTTCAGCAACAGGTACAAAGTCTAAACAAAGGAAAGAATATGGAATTCGGCCCAGAGCCTTTTTAAATGCACTTCTATGGGTAATTTAATAGCTGTATTATAAAATGTTAATGTTAGTATAAAAATCTGGGGAATTTCAGGCCCAAACTGGGTTAACTTTTTTCTTTTGCCCTCTTTCCTCTCAAGAAGCTTGTTTTCTTTTTATTGCATTCCAATAACGAGAGACCATTTCACACAGGTACATCTGCAATATGTTACAGGCAGCATAGAATATTAAAACAACCTGTGCTACTGCTGGTGAAGCTAATAAGGGAGGTAAAACTTTTCTCAGGCTGAGAGGAAAAAAGTGCCTATAGCAGGAACTCCATTACCGAACTACATTACTGAAAGGTACTGCACTTAACGCTGAAGTAATTTCCAATTCAAAGTCTTGTTTCAAACATCAACTCTGCTACTTGAAGTGGGAAGCTGGGCTAGGGTGGAGTGGTGGTTGTGATGGCCAGGCAGTTCACATGAGGTTATGTTTAGATATGGATCAGGGTTTTAAAACAAAACAATAAGTTAAGATAATAAAAACAAGGAGAATATAAAGTAGAGAGAGAGGAAGTTTATACATTAACCTACCTTACTACACAGAGAAGGGCAAACCTGTCTACCCTAGTCCTCTGAATTGACATGAGTGTGGAAGTTCACCTTCAGTGTTACTGAGTTCACGCTCAGCAAAGGATCAGCTGTGAAATAGATGGCAAAACCAGGAGTGAGAGAACAATTCAGCTGAGAAGAGGTGAAAGGGGAAAAACGAGCAAAAGGAACGATAATGGGGAATAGGAAAGATAGCTGAGAGAAGCCAGAAAAACAGAGAGGAAGAGCCAAAATGGAAAAATAAACAAATAGTTTCTTTTTTGGTTAAGGCTTAGGAATTCCTGCTCCACAGAAAAATTACCATTTCCAGATTTATTTATTTCTTATTTCAAACTGGAAGGAAAAGTCAGGAAGACAAAGGAAATTTATAATGGAATTTTTTAAAAAATTGCTTTTTGTGGTTCTGGCCACCAACCTGCTTACCAGACTGGCTCCCAGCACCAGTTCTGGCAGAATTGACACATTCCACCAAGATGTCACTGTCCAGTGGAAAGTGACTTCGCTGGAAATACTCTGCCCAGTTGTATATCCTGTCACTGCTTTTATAAGCTGTATAGGTACCCAAGGAGAGCTTGGCTTCAAGAATAAGAACACAATATGGTCTGCTAGTGCACATAATTTTTCAGTTTAGATTTTGAAAGGGAAGTTACTAATGTGAAGCCCAGCTTTTCAAAAGCAAAAAAAAGCAAATCTGTTCTATTGTTGCACCTCTACAGGTAGAGGAAGAGGGGAAAAAGGTGGGAGGAAGAGGACAAGACAGACACATGTTCACTTAAATAATGTACATGTATGTGAGAGGAAATTCACAGAAAATAATTTATTCTGCAGCCCCCTGAAGGACTCATAGATCCATCTTTTGTTCTCCCGACTCCAATTGTCCTAGGTTTTTTTATATTTATTGTAAGTTTAGTGAACAACCACTAGCTCTTTGATGGTGAGTTGGTCAAGTCTCAAGTACTGAACAATCTTGCTACTGTCTCCTACCTGATGTTCTTCTTCCATGAAACTGGTACCTTGTCTATGGGGAGAGCAACACTGATGTCTGCCCATTTTGTGATCCCAGTCAAAGCCATCTCTCCTTCCCACAGTTTGCACCCTCACAGTGCAGCTCTGGAACGTTTTTCACAATTGTAGTCTGTGCCCAGGTTCTTAAAACCTCACTGTTTCTTCAAGGGCAATCAGGGCAGGGAGGTGACATGGCCAGGATGGGAGAGCAGTGATGGGTGTGGACAACAGTGGAGATGGAACAAGCCCAGGAGCAGGGATGAGACATCATCATCATCATCAATCATCATCATCATTATCCTGAAAACAAGCTGGGCTTTAGCCAAGGGACTGCTGCATGGACAGTGGGAGACCAGGCACAAGGAGGTCTGGAAATACTGATCAGGAGCATTTGCAGATGGGTAGGAGTGGAGGGGGTGGAGCAAGGAGTCTGGAGACCAGCAGAAGAGCATTGGGTGGAAGGAGGATGGAGGCTTGTGGTGGGTAGGACTGAGAGATAACACGGAGCAGTTTACCATCACTCACTATCTCACTGAGAGTCTTCATTCCTTTTACTGTGTTTAATTTTCTTGTAATCAAGTGCCAAATCCAGCTCATATGCTTCATCTTACACCTGTCTGGCTGATCAGGCCTGAGGTGTCCTAGAGCAGGGGAGAGGCCATTGCCCAGTACTGTAACCTGGACCCCATAATTAGAAACTCTGCTCCAAGGCTGACCACGTGGCTCGTCAAGGCAGATGTGCCTCATCACGTAACTCCATGCAGCTGCGGCCAGTCTTGGGGAAATTTGCACCAGTGTATATGAAACTAGAGGGAAGAAGGGTATCCAGCTACGAAGAAGGTCACTTTACTTTGACTTGAGAGATGAGTTGTCTACATCCCTGCCTCTGAAAACAACCCCAGATCTGTGAATTCACTTGCACATATAGATGTTTGGCAGGTGCATCAGAGAAAAAATATGTGACTCCGCTATACATCATTAATAGATTAGTTTGTCTAAGGTAAGGGACATAATACTGGCTAAGAAGGTCTTTTTCTGCTGTATCAGTTCTTTGAAATTGATTTGGAAGCAGTTGAGATTTTCATTCAGATTCAGTGTTCATTTCCAATAAAATTATTTTTAGTACCCCTTATATTTATGTTTCTTTCAGCCTTTTTTCCTTCCATTTGGCAATCTGCATGTGAAGCTCCAGCCATTAGCTGCTGGGCTTGTTTGCTGAAATGGGAACTGGCTGAGGTCTTAAATTATGTTTGAGAGCTTGATCCCACTTTAATAAAATCAAAGAGAGCTTTCCATTAACTTTAACATGAACAGCAGGGAAATCAGAAATGAGGAATATTTTGCTGCTTAAAAATATCCAGGAAGTTCCACACTCCTGATCTTCTGTAGATATATACTGCCAGGATGCAAAGGTGGGATATAAGACTGATTTACCAGAATTCAGACTTTAAAATTAAATTAGTAAATATATTTACCATCAGATTCTACCCTGACATACATATTCCTACTTGCAAGTCTATTGCACTCAAATTCTGCACTATCTATATGAACAATTTACAGTTTGTTTTAATTTGCCTTCTTATAATTTGCTTACTCACAGTTCTAGGACTTCTGAGGTGTCATCTCCACACGTAGCATTTTTGTACAGATAATGGAGGTGTTCTGGGAAAATACCCTCTTTGTACTAATAGAACAAGCCAGAGACATCCTAAAAGACAGGCTAGTGCAATGCTGTTTTGTAGCATCCTGCTGATTTTCACAAAAAACCCTTTGTTAATTCCCCTTGGGTTTTTCTGACCTTCAGCTGTGAACTCCCTGGAGGCAGAGACCTTCTCCTTTTAGTTATATGGAAACTCCTTAGCCCAAGAGGAATGTTACTATGAGCAGAGGATAATTTTGAAACTTTGTGAGGCTGCAAATGTTAGGTGGCAAGACCTTTCTTTCCCTATGGTGATGTGTGCTTTCTCACACAAATGGTCCCCCCCAAAAAGTTGGCTGGAGTCCTGTTGAGAATAAATGCTTACCATTGCAAATAAAAGCTATGATCGAGACCTTGAAGACTTACTGTTAACCAGCCAGACAATAATTCATTTGTACTTGATTTTTCATTAACTCCTTTTTTGCTGTTTAAGGGAATCTTCCCAGGGCTTTTTCTAGTTGCATTAACCCTAAGATCTTTATCTTCCATGTGCTTTTGTTCTATATGAAGGAAAAAAGTGAAACCACATGAAACTGGGCAATGCACCAGAAAACATTTATGAAATTTCTGGTGAAGTGTTTTGGCATAAATACATAACAATAACATACTATATTCATTAACTTGAACAAACAAACCCAATAGATTATTAAAAAACAAAATTAAGAAGAAAGTACAGATGTGGTGTAACTTTACACTTTGACAATCCAGAGGACAGATTTACCAGCTTGTTTACTGCTTCTCTTGACAAAGAAGAGCTAACCCAAAAGCCATGGGCAGGATCTACATTAAAGAACAGGAGTGGAAATCCCAGTCAAACTATGTCTCACTGGTGCCAGTAAACCAGCAAGATCTGCAGCACTGTTAAGGATAAAGCATTTGCAATCATTTAACTGATATCTAGCTGATCAAACTTGATGGTGATAAGGGTAATGGGTGCTCAGCAGAGCACTGAAGTGTCTTCTAAAGTAACATGAATGTATTCCTCATTTATCCTCCTGTAACCATGGACTAATATTTGGTCTACAAGTATTTGTCTCTCTTTTCTTTCAGAAAACACACGGTTGCTTAATCAAGAATTATTTCAGTGTCATACAGTACATAAGACTGTACGCTCTGTGCAATAGTTGGAGGGAGAAACTCACTTGAGTGACTGATTAATCCAAGCATTCTCTTACGCTGAGCTGAATTCAGGTTGTGCAGACAGACCACTGCCATACAAACAATCTGCCTTGACCATAAGCAAGCTAGCTTGGACAGTAAAAACAGTAAAGCTCAATTCTTGCAGCAGCCCAGGAAGACTATTTTATTGTACTTCTGAGGATAAATTTAACTTCAGGTAAAACTGCAGACTGATTTATTTTGCAAACATCTCTGCTACACTGTCTGTGCTTGTTAACATGCAGCTTGCTCAGGCCACCTCTTTGCAGGACCACACTATGGGACACATACATATGCTAAATGTACATGTAAGACCAGCTCCTTCCCAGGAGAAGGGACATAGGAAACAGTAGGTGGGAGAAAGAAGAAACATCAGCTCCACGCAACTCCAGCCCAAAATCACAAAGGAACAGGAACTAGGAAGAAGGATAACCAGGTGCTCAAAACTGTTTAAATGCAGGCTAATGTGCCTAGTAAATGAAAATCAGACTGTTCAGAGATGGGGAGGAAAGGACCACTCGGGGTCACAGCTCCTCTACTGTTATATAAGGGGGAATGCACCCATCTCAGTCCTCCCAGTAAATCCATCTTGGAGCTTTTAAAGGCATTTATTTATGCTTGTTCAGAATACTGGGTCTCATGAGACAATTAAAAAAGACTGACAAAGCATTTATAAAAGTCCAACAGCTATTTCAAATATGAAAGAACAAAGAGTAGGCTGGGATTCAGGGATCTCACAGAGCAAAAAAGCATTTGTAGTGAAGGAAGTGCAAGTGGGCTGTGTTTCCTACATTAAAGCAGATTAGTTGTGAAAGAGTGATGGGGTCTGTGCATTTTTTATTCTTTCTCATGTGAACTTCTACATCTGTTATACGTTTGTGTACTAGTTTATAAGTAGTGGATCTATTTAAGCTGGTAAGACATACAAATAACCCAAAGGGAATAAGTATGTTAACACATACAGCTGTTATGAAGCTGGCATTTTCTGTGCTAGGCCAAAAAATTATCATCGTTGTGGCATTTCCACTAATTCAGAATGAATATAAACTTTGAAAATATTATTTGATTTCTCATACAATGAAGATAAGATCTGCAAAGTTTCTTTTTTTTTTCCTTTTAAATAGAGACGGTGTTAAGCTTTCCACTGCATTTCATTCCAGTGGCTCCTCCTGAATTGAGTCTCACATCTTGCAGAATACCCTGATTTGATCTAATTACAAGGAATAATTCCCATCTTTATATATGGAGGTATTTTGGAAAAGAGATTTGTTTTTGTTTTAAATACAGTCCTGCTGTTCCAAATCATGTTTTCTGTAAGANATTTTCTGTGCTAGGCCAAAAAATTATCATCGTTGTGGCATTTCCACTAATTCAGAATGAATATAAACTTTGAAAATATTATTTGATTTCTCATACAATGAAGATAAGATCTGCAAAGTTTCTTTTTTTTTTCCTTTTAAATAGAGACGGTGTTAAGCTTTCCACTGCATTTCATTCCAGTGGCTCCTCCTGAATTGAGTCTCACATCTTGCAGAATACCCTGATTTGATCTAATTACAAGGAATAATTCCCATCTTTATATATGGAGGTATTTTGGAAAAGAGATTTGTTTTTGTTTTAAATGCAGTCCTGCTGTTCCAAATCATGTTTTCTGTAAGAAAAATGAAAAATTACTAGAAAATGAGTAAGAATTACATTATTCCCACCTCTACACTTTCTTTCTGCCCTTTAGTTTATTACCTTGTTGCAGAGTTTGGTGATGCTTTACAAAGAGCTGAAGTGAAGCTGACCATTGTGAAGAAAAAAAGGCTGATAATAGAAAAAAAGTGCCAAAGTGGTAAGGCATGAGGGTGAGAGGCAGAAAAACAACCATGAGCAAATTCAATCACCAAAGTCCAGCACGGCAAGTTCTCTGTCCTCTCCTGTCTAACCCAAATTGTATGCACTTTACTTAGTGAGCCTTAAGAAAGCCTTGCAATACTATAAGAGAGTAAAATCTGTCTCTTATAAGAGGAGTGACTTAGGCTCTTCGGCTGTGAATCCCATGCAGAAGTGAACTCATCCCTGTCCTGGCAGGATGTCCACCTGCCTGCCCACAGGGCATGGGCTGTGACCATCTGCATCCTCCCACACCTCACTCCAAGGACAGCTTACCCCTGCCTTGGGTTTATGAATTCCTCTTCACCCCAGTCCCTAATATGGCAGTGCTGAGCATCACAATACTCAGCCCCTTGGCATACTTGTCTTAAACCAAATAGAAATAGAACTCAGATGCAGGAAGACCTGCTCAGTGCTTACAAGCTTTATCAGGGCTTGTGCTGGCTGCAATGGTCTCCAATCCCAAGCCTGTCAGCTGATTATAGAGATGTGCAGAGAAGCTCATCCCATCCTGTTGAGGATTTTCATGTCTCAGCTTTCTTTTTGTCATCAACTCAAAGGAAAGCCCTGAACTCCACAGCAGCCTGGCTGCCTGGCTCTAATCAGTGCCTGCACCTGTCCAGGCTGCCTTCCTCATTAATGAAAAAAGATTCACTCTTCTGCAGAGGGATTTGTCTCATGTGAGGTTGAGATGGATCTGGAACAAGCTGCTGCCAGGGTCCCAGAGCCCCCAGTTTTCCTTCAGCCTCTGCTCCCAACAGCTGGAAGAATATGGGGAGCAGGGGACCCCAGGCCATGGGTAATTGGTCTCTGCTGAGAAAGTTGAAAACAAGCTAGACATTTTGTGATGGAAATTTTTCTGCTTCCCATCCATCCCCCAGCAAAGTCAGGCCATCCATGTGGAAAGTTTTGATTGTGATTGTCAACAAAGAAATATGCCATTGAGTAATTTCTGATCTGGCTTTATTTGCAGTTGTCCTGCAACTTTAATAAGAATATAGACTTGTGAGTCAGAAGTGGCCAGTTGGAGAGGAGAACTTAACTGTCTGAGCTTACCTTTATTTCTTGTACTTGTAACTCAGGTAGGATATTGTGAGCCCCTTTTCTCAATATCTGTCTGCTTATACCATCCCCCATTTCCAGCTGTCAACTAGCAGATTGCTGGAAATGGGTGGATGCTCATCTTAACCAGAAAAGAGACATCAGAAAGAAACTGGCTTAATGCTAAGAAGGGGACGTTCATTTTTTAAAAGATACTTGTGCTAGTCACAGTGGAATTAGAAATCTTATTCCTCTCATTTGATATATGGCACATTCTTACTCCCGTACATCTGTCCGGATACATGCCTAAGCAGCGCACTTTCAAAGTGTCCTTGAGAGTGGCTCATCTTTTGTGCACGAGTTACAGGATGATAAAGTCTCTGTAATAATCATTTATTGTTTCCAATTTCCATCTGTATCCGGGTGTAATGTTCACAGATTCAAAAAGCTGGAACAGGCAGGTATTGGCTAAGTAGCCCACCTGGCTCCACTTATCCCCCTTTCAAATTAGAGGCAATGTAACCTAAAACCTCTATCTTCTGCTTTTTAACATTTCACACAAACTCATTTGGGAAATTTATTGAGGCTTTAAAAAGATCTGACTTTTTTATTTGGTGCGTCACACTGCAAGAACAGTACAGTACCTGTTAGCCAGATGGTACAGGAATAACAGGCCAAAAGGTACCAGATTTCTTATTTAGAGTCTGCTGTGAAACATGCGTATCAGATTCAGGTGATATTAATGAAAAAATAATGCTGGAAAAGTTACAAGCCATTATTCCATGCAGAAATGGCATTTTTCCCCTTTTACAAGCACTCTCAAGTTAAATAAGCTTTGAACTTTCAGATCTTTCTGTTTGCAGGGGTTTGCTTATAACAGTCATGTAGCCAATATGACGACGAGTTTGGAAGAGGCCCAGATATTTTTAATCAGTGAGACCATGCTGCAATGTATGAAACAGATTTAAACTGCCTTTGCCTTTACATGACCAAAATTTTCTCTAACTTAATATAAAATCAGTGTAACCAACTGACCAGATTCCAGGAAAATTTACTGCTCCTTAACAGGTTTATAATCTCATTATAATTTACATTATAATCTCAATTGTCAGCCCTAATAGGATTTTGTGAGGGTTTTATGAAAATCAATTTAGTTTTGGAGATTGTAAATGGTGTGGTGGCTCTGTCAGTGTGAGCGTTATCAAACTGCTTTACTGTCATATCAGACTTAATATCCAGGTTTTTTCTTGTTGGTGTTAAACTGGGCCAGATGTCTGCTTTGAGTTTGCAAACCCTGGTAACAGTGACAAACAAGATGAAAGTCATAGGGGAAAATAACCCCAGCGCCGGCACTTGGAGCCAGTCGGTCCCCACCCTGCTTTGCTCCCCGCTGCGCACGAATAAGCCATCCCTCCCACGGGGTTGTTTGCTCACTCGTTCAGTTGTTTTTGTGTTTGGAGGGAATTGGGTTAGAGTAGCTCAACTTCAAATGAAAAACACATCCTAATCTAGCGGGACCTGCACTGGAAATAACACATCAGAGCATCCTGGCCATTTCTGAGGCCTGATTTGCAATAAAGTTTGGCCTCTGGAGCTGTGCTTCAATCAGGAGTTTCCAGACTTGCTGAGACAGTCATGCCAGCAGAGCCCTAGCTTAGATGGGATCTGCTGGGAAACAGCTTCTTTCGGTCATCTTCTGCAGTTCCTTTGGGGAACACTGTCTGCTTTTCTCCTTACAAGGGCTTATTTCTTTAGACGTGCCATCAGATCCTTCCCAGCCCAGCCAGCACAACAGTTGACAACGTTCTCACCCCATGTGACTTTTCCCTTCTTCACATACATTGTGACAACCACAGGTGACATGGTGGGATGCGTGGGGTCACGTCTTCTAATTGCAGGGCCATGCTGAACACAAGTGACAAGGAGGTTTCCTGCCACAACCAAGATATCAGGAAGGAGATGTGATGAAGTTGCTGAGAAATTTAAAATTAAGAGGAAGCTTTAGGTAGACCTGCTCCAAGATGTTTGATCCTCCCTCATGCTCCCCTCTCTCAAATAAACCATTACACCACTTCATGTGCCAGTATGTCAGTAGATCCAGACTGCTGGCACCATTTCTTACTTCCTTTCTGTCCCAACAGGGACTTGACTTGGATCCTTCAAAGCCTCCTGCTGCTGCTGCCTTTCAGCCTCTTCCTGGGCCAGTCCTCACTGCAGGGGCTGACCAGCCGCTCTCAGATATTTTCTGTCTCTGGTAAGATCTCTTCCCTGCAGATCTTGCTTATTGATCTTACAATTCACCACACTACGGAGCATCCAGTTGCAAGTGAGATCCACACAAGTGAAAGACTGGGGGTTTTAGGCCTGCCATAACGAATATAAAATTAAATGAATGCACAAATCTACCCAATACCTCACTTACAAAAGAAGTTAACTATAGTGATGGCAGAGGTATGCAAAATAAGTGCAAAACCTAATCACAGAAGGAGGAAGTGTACCAAACTCCTGATCTCAGCTACTATTAGCGTCTGTGTAGGACGTTCTCACTATGTAATATGGAAATGGTAGTTCCTATAATTTTCCTGTTTTGTAGGAACATCGTAGTTTATCTGTTTTGTGAGATAAGATAATGGGCTGAGGTCTTAGATTAAAGTAATATAGGAAACTGTTGGTTTCAACAGGACAGAGTCATATCTTTAACTGCGAATTTACAGGGTTTTCCAAATTTAAGACAGGCCATTTTAAACATGACCAAGGAAAAAACAAAGATGAAGAAAGGGTTCCTTTCTAACTTAAAATAATATTGACATAATTTTCTTAGATTTTGACATTATTTTGAAAAGAACTTCAAAGCAGGGCTGTCAAAGTGTTATTAATAACATGTAAAATGGCTCATATATTAACTTTCTTCACATTTCATTTAAAATTTAAAAAAAAATAAAAATAAAAAGAAACCATTTCTGCATAGTAAATTTATCTTTAATGCATTATTATTTTTTCAGCAAAATAGGTCATTGGCGTAAACCTGTGAACATTTTTGGTTTTCCATGGTTTGACAAAAATTAGACATATTCCATTAAACTCACATGATGAATGTGCAAAATCATTTGAAACAGAAAGGAAAAACATATCTGAACAGGGGTTTTTTTGCAGTAAGATTTAAACTGCATACGGCTTCAGTCAGAAGACTTGGAAGGCAGTTTAATTTCTTTGAGCTGTAAGACAGAAGGCCAAAGCCCTCAGCAGAAGTAAATTGGTGTTGCTCCACCAAACACATTGGAGCCATGCTAATGGCCAAGGAATCAGCTGATTGACATCAGATGAGGATTTTACCCCGTTTTGTCTCCTGAGTGAATGAGATTTTCTCTGTTAAAGAGAACATTGTTCTTCCACAAATGGCACAGCACTGTCACCCTAAACTCTAACTCACTTTTTTGAACTGTTTTTTCCCCAAAATTCCTTAACCTCAGTCAAGGTAAATAGGATAAAACAGTTTTCTGTTTCTTAAGGTCGTGGTGTGACACCCTTTGTTGCTACTCTGAGTTTGCACAAATTCACTGTATCTGCTTGAAGATGAACATTCACATTCACAGGCCTGTGAATGTTGTCTGGCCACCATACTGATATTCTTCAATTTTTGTTAGAAAAAATAGATACATGCCCAGGAAACCAACACTTGCCGTGTTAGTGGTTTAAGTGTTTACAATTAACAAGTACCATCCTCCACAGAATTCTGCAGCTTCAGAAAGTAACAACACATGGTTTAAAAATCTGCAAAATGATGCTGATATCTTATTAGTTGACTGTTGTTCTGCAAATCCATCTGGTCTGCTATGATCTCACCTGCCCACCAGAGTCCTTAACTCGTAGTCCTGCTCTCTAACATCTGCAAAAATATACAGGAAAGTCAAAATAGCAAATTATAAAGTGACTGTGACAGCTTATTTTCCATGCACAGTGCCAATCCGTACTCAAGTGGGGTGGATATTTCTTGGCTACAGGAAGATGCTAAGCTTTGAAGTGTGGCTCCAGTGTTGAGCTATATCTTGTGCTTGACATCAGGCTACTGGCATGGAAGCCACAGTAACCCGTACCTTTAGTGTTAACTTGCCTTAATAATTGTATATCCTTGATAGAATTTGTCACACTCCAGGCTACAAGTGACTTCCAGAGCTCTACAAAGTGTGTAGCATCAATATTACATTCGTTAGAGTAATAAGACACATACCACATACAAGATATATGCAAGACATATACCCTTGTGAGCCAATTGAAAGTGAAAACCTGGGATCACAATTTTTCCGTGTCCTACAGCTCTGTTGCTGCAGAAAACTGCCTCATGCATATGGACATGCCTCAGGACAACCCATGAAAATTAACTAAGGTAGTACTTGCTGCCTTGCTTTCTTCTATCATCTAGGTTTTAAAGTAATCAGTGTTTTCCATGCCAAAATAATTTTGCTGCCAGGGGCATGACAAAGTCCCAAAATAGAAGACGTAGTTGAACTACATTTTGCAGCCTTAAAACAATTTAGTTATTCCCTTCCTTGCAGCCTTATCTTCCTTTCTGCTGCCTATAAAATTAATTTAGTCATAATGCCTGTGGCTTTGCTGATTCCTCGCCACCTCTTCATGTGAACAAGTCACTAAGTCCACAAGATCCACAAGAACTGTTTCTCAGTCTCACAGTTGGGTCAATTGCTACAGAACACAGAATACATAGATACTGTGCTCTTATTTCGAGCACGGTATGGAGGTGGTGTAACCCCATTAGCATTCCTAACAGTACGTTACCTAGATATCTAACTCATAGCAGGGTTTTGATACAATCATTCTGTTGTCAGCATAAATCAAACTTTTCTAGACTTTTAATTTTTCTACATAAGCGGCCTGTTGCAACAACCCAGGTAACTGGTAGTTGAGCAGTAACAAATCCTTTTTTAGGGACAAATCAAGAGCCTTGGAGTGAGTTGCCTCACTTTAGCTCTGCTATGGTGAGGAAGAAATCTGTCCAGGGGTGCCAGGTATGACACAAGACTCAAGGGATACACATGGTCTCATCAAGCAATAGCTGGAGCCCTGGCAGAAGACCTTAGCAGCCTAAAAGACACTAAACGCTTTGTCAGGTGACTGAACCCCACTTAATTTATCGAATCTTAGTCTGATAAATAGATCCACTGAAGTCCAGAATAGATCAGGGAACATCTATATTTTCTCTATTTGGAGATGTTAGCATGTTTGTAATGTGATGATCAGGGTCTGTAATATGCACTAGTACATAAACTGTGTTCCCCTGTGAAACATTCTCTAAATATTGTCTGGTCACTTGTATTTTTTGAGTAATTATCAATACTAATTTCTGTTTTCAACTCTTTGTACATATTTTTTGTTTCTGCTTACATAGTTCTAGGTTATCTAATACATTTCTGTTCCAATATGACTTAAAGTGATAGCCATCAGACAACAGGGAGAAACTCAAGCCATGGATTTGTAAACATAGAAAGTTTATACCAACTATATAACTTACCATTTCAAGCTTCAGGAATGGCTGCCATGTGACCAGAAATACATCAACCCACTCCACCTGCTCGCAAAATTCTCCACAGCAGCATGAAGTCCATGGTAGTTGTTCCCTTTACATAATGTTGTTGTGGTTATTGCAGTTAGAGCCATGCACTATTAAAATTTACTTGCATTATTAACATTAACTTACGGTTGCTGCCATTCCCCCAAAAATTAGTCTTTTGAGAATATTTGAAGCAGAGCCAATTTTGGCTCTGAAAAACTGCTCTTGAAGTCTTTTGCCTACAACTTCTTGCACCTGTAGCACACCTCCTATTCTAAAGCCACAGGCATTTTTTGTTTCACAAATGGTTTGTATATTTCTTTGTATATATATTTTTTAAATTATGTTTAAACAAGTTAGCCACACTGTACTCCAGAATGGCCCCTCATTCTATTGGTTCAAAACTTTTTTCCACTGGCTGAAAGACTGAGAAATAATAATACAAAAAAGTAATATCAGAAGTTCCCTGTGTGATTATAAGAGTCCATGTGTAGAATGAGAGCAGACTCTTAAATCACAGGGAGAAAGTAATTCATCGTAATTGTTTGTGCTATGATATTAAGCATGTCAGAGATAGCACATCTGGATCCATTGCACCACAATCACAGTACCCAAAACCGTATCTGACAGACAATTTCCTGTTCTTAATGTGACAAGCTCTTTCAGAATCTGGAATGTCTCTTAGAGCCGAGGACATTTTTGAAATCCAACCACTACAAAACAAGCCCTCATTTCCTCCCCATTTCAGCACACTCTGTTGTGTTCAGTAGTCTGTAATTTCTCATTTGAGCTGACAAACAGCCTCGGCCTTGATCAGTTTGCAAGAGGCTTCAGGGATCCACCATGTTTGCCATCAGGTTGGATTGTAAACTTCTATCTTGTCACTCTGATCACATTCCGGTTCATGTATTTCACATTCTGGCTCCCTGAATTCCTCTTCCAGTTGCAAGGAGTAAGTATGATGTCGTCCTCATTCACTTCCTTTCCTGATGTGCTGAGCCCTGTTGCTACATCATCCTTACTCCCCTTCCCACCTGTTTGCCTGTCTGTAAACATATACAGAACTGCAATAGCCTGGGTATCAAGTCAGCGTGCTCCCAACTCCTCTGCTACAGCAATGGGAGTGATTGCAATTAGCTTCCTACACAGTAACACAGTGCCAGTGTATTTCTTCAGTATATTAATTGCTATTCCTATTCACACCATTCCTACATACTTTTTATTTAACAATTTCCTCAGTCATTGCTTTTCTTGACAGAGTCTATTTTAATCCTATGCCAGAGGATGTCAACAGTACTTACAGCAGTAGACACTTGTCCAACCCCCTTCACCCGCCCAGT
>VZRW01011780.1:0-11324 GCA_013398125.1 Aegotheles bennettii | reverse complement strand
GGAACAGGCTGCCCAGAGAGGTTGTGGAGTCTCCTTCACTGGAGACATTCAAACCCCGCCTGGATGCATTCCTGTGTGATGTACTCTAGGTGACCCTGCTCTGGCAGGGGGGTTGGACTAGATGATCCTTCGAGGTCCCTTCCAACCCTAGAATTCTGTGATTCTGTGATTCTGTGAAAAGACAGTGGGCCACATTTTAGGTTGGTTTACATTCTGGATAATCCTATATAAATTAAAGGGATTACCTGTGTATAAAATCTGTGTTGTACTAGTTCATCATACAAATTTGTTAAAAAAAGGATGGGAGTAGCAAATTAGTATACCTGGCATAAGCATGAGTTAGACACTATATAACTGAGAAAACTCTAAGACAGATGAAAAGCCTCTGGTTAAATTTGATCCATTTTTTTGACACACCAGCTTCAAGCTTCAGCTTCTGCTCTCCAGCTGGAGCATAAAAGATCTCTGAGTCAAAAAACCTGCTCAGGACCAAGATCTGGGTCTCCTGTTAGTCTGGAGGCCATACCTTGGGCTGCTGGGGACAGGCAGGCTGTACTGCTGCAATTGTTGTGCTCTGTATAAGGAGCTATCTATTCACAGAAAAAGTGGACTTATTTCTGTTGAGTGCCCTAGCTGCTGGATCATTGATAGTGTGAGCTTCTTTCAGCACAGATATTCAAAGAAGAATTCAACAAAATGGCTTTTCCACTCTCTCTGTATTCTTGTGAATTTGACTCCAATGTGTAACATATGGCACAATCTATGTTAAATCTAGTTAAATCTGGGTATGTGGATTCAGACTTCCTGGATTTTATATTAAAAATCTCAGATTAGGTAAAATCACTTTATATGCTAGATATATGGATCAAGATAACACCACAGTATTGTGTTGTGGTAATCTTCAGTTCTAAAACATACATTTTAAATAATTCAATCCTATCAGACAAGATAGACATTACTTTGTAAGGGTTTCGGAAGTGCAGTACCCCTGACACTAAATGCTTTATGTGAACAAAAAACTGTTGGCCTTCTTTCAAAAAGAAAAATAATATGACTTTCCAAAATCTAAGTTTCTACACCATCAACAAAGACTACCACTTTCAGGTTACCTCTCTGTTTTAATATTACATTCTTTTAGAAAGAAGAAACAGTTGCTCAGATGAGTAGCTTAAATTGGTGACAGTAACTTAAATACTTGACTGTCAGCTTCATATTACTGATTACTGTGAACTTCATATTTATGCATGGCAAATTGAGGCCCATTTCTTCTTCAGATACAGGCTCTAAATCAAAGGTGGTTTTTATGGCTTATTTGGAAACAGACTGCTGTCAATAACATGCAACCTTGCCATGAAGCAGATGGGCATCTAGAGAGAGTTGCAGAAGTATATCAGATTTTGGTTTTCACCAAGCAGACTATCACTCTGTGATGCCTGGCTTTTTCAGACTCACTAAGGAACTAACCATCTCAGGGCCCAGTTATTATTTCAATGTTTCAGATTTTCTATTTGAAATAGAAAAAATCACAGTGGGCAGCCATTTTGCAGTAGAGTGCTGTTTAAATGAGGCAAATATGCTGGTATGAAGTTCAAATAAGATTGTTTTCTATTTTTAGTCTCTGTCTCAAAAAGAGACTGAACTTGCCTGAAGAGCTGAAACAGACCTCTGAAAAATTTTATCATTTTATTTCATTGCTATGTATCTTGGCACTTGTTAGTCATGACCAGAAGTAGCTGTGGTATGAAATGGGCTATCATAATTTCTTGATTTACTGGACATAAGGAGCAAGCATATTTTATGGTTCATGGCACTACATCTGAATCTGAAGAAACTTTTCCTGAATTTCAGGTAACTTTTTCTTCCCTGCATTGCACTCTGATCTTACTGTCTTCAGTCATATCATTTACAGATTTATCATCTCCAAAGCCCTTGCTGTTCTTTAGCATCTTCCATTTGTTGACTCAGGCTTTCATGATTTGAGTTAAAAAGGATCAAGATCCAAATTATTTCCAATTTCAATAGTGTTAAGGTGTTGTTGGGTTTTTTTAAACTACCATATTGGTTTGTTCACTATGTTGGAAAGCTAAAACCTTGTATTGAGCCACTCTGAAATTTTATTCACTGTTCATAGTGAAATCCAGGTCTGATTTTGAAAAAACAAAAACTAAAATCAGGATTCTTCACGTCATGTAACAAGTCATACCTAGAATAAAATAAAATAAAAAATTCTCTTCATTCTTGCCTAATACAATTCATATTGATGTGACAGGAGGATATGCAAGACTTTCATTTGAAGTTGTGATGAGAATTTTTGTTAGTTCAAAGTGAATTACTCAAGCTGATAGCAGGGTTTTGGCTCAGCCAGGCTCTGCATATGATTGATCACCATGAGAATCCTCACGATAACAAGTTCTCAAATCTCAGCTTTAGTCTCCAGTGAAAGATCATGTCTTTCAAAAGATGAAAAATAAACAATTCTTCCTTACTGTACATGTGGAAAAATCTAGCACTCTAATCTATATGTGTACATATTTTGAATTCTACTATGTACATCACTTTTAAATGACTTTTTAACTAGGTAAATCATTTATCTGTGCCTGTACATCTGGATAATACCATCTTGCCATTGGCCTGTGAGGATACACAGGTATGTAACACTTTGCTCCTCTATATACCTGTTCCTTCACACTCAGGCGAGACAACATGGTGAAATGCAGAATGATAAGTAATGGCACTGTTTCATATGAAATGTGAATTTTTAGTTCTGTATTTTATTCTGTCAGGCAGTCCTAACATAACAACATCACAGCATGAAATCCAGAGACTATGACCTCCATTTTCCAGCTTTTTGTGTTAGAAATATATCTCAGTGTGATGCTGAAGTCACTTTGCATTTCAGGTGGGAATTTAGTGCTTGTTTTTTATTAACCTTTTGTTCATATTGCTTATTCTATGATTGTAGGAGCTCTGTCACAGAAACACTATTGTAATTAGACAGTGCTGAAACACTTTTTCCTGGAAGCAGTAATTAAGCAACAAGATCTGTTCTCCTGCAGTGAACAATGGGGTACAGCACAATCTTCACAGTTTTGGTGAGATAAAAAGCTGAGGGGGGGTAGGAAGTCCCAGGCCTGAGGCTCAGCTTCTCAAAGGTCTTCCCACCTAGAAATATGACTAAACCAGACTGATTCACAGAATTAGAAGAGTCAGGAGAGGGCAGAAAAAAAGAATATGTTGGAAATGAGCCTGGCATCTTCACTCAGAATAGAAAACACTTCCCAGAAAGTGCATTGTCAGCAATGCAACACAGTCAAATCAGAACAGGCTTTTGTTCAGAAGGAAAAAGGAAACTTTTTCTAAGCTGACTAGGAGTCAGTTTAGATATTCTGTTACCTATCCTGGTTGACGTAACTGGATGATGAAGAGGTCGGCGTTTGAAGGCACGCGGATTGGTGTGATGCTTCAAATGTTTATGTACCTACTACAGTGTTTAAGATCAGGACAACAGTGAGAAATTCAGCCTTCATGTGCTCCAAAAATGCCAAACCCTGACTTCTTACGTGGTAGAATCCTTTTGGAAGAATACAGATTCCCTCACTTTCTTCAGAGCGGTTACACTTTCAAAAGTTTTTAATATTTTTCTTTGGGATTTCATAGTACTAATTGTGCAAGTTATTGAATTAAGCCTGAGATGAGTTTTCAGCAGGGACCTGTGCAGCACTCAGTTAAAGGTCTCAATATTTGGCTCACAGTGCATAGAGGAACAGTTTGTTTGGGCATAGAGAAAACTGCGAATTTAGCCATTGTTCAGCAAAAGAAGAAGGGCCAGTGTTTCAATACACAGAATTCACTCAAAGGGAAATAGTTGCTCTTATAAGTCATTTCTCCTCTGTTNTATACTTGCAGAAGCTGTAGGTTGGCTTCTGGTAGGAGCAGAAAATATTGTTTGCTCTCATCTTGCTTCCTTACCAGCCAGCAGTGCTTAGCAGAAAGCTAAGTGATGAAGTCTGAGACAGCCTGCCAAAAGCACAAGTCTCACCTCACCCCTTCTCCCAGGCCATGGAAGTTTTTAGCCTGCTTAGAAAGGTTTCTCTGTTCAAGGGACGTTAGCTTCTAACCTCTGGGAAGATGAAATAAATTTGTCTGGGAAATGGCTGGTGCTTTGTGGTGCCTAGTAGAACACTTTATAAAATGGCTACATTAATGGGAACTCTCAGGATTTTCTTGCTCAATTAATGCCCAGTTAATGACTAGTTAATTCAGAACAATCTGAGGGGGAAGAACAGTCTGGGAACTGTAACTTTGCAGTATAAAACAGTAAAACATCTTGAAAGCTCAGCACATGGATATGGCTAGATTGTGGGTAGAGACATGTAAGGCTAAAAAGAGACTGTATGAATGGAGCCTCAGAATGACGCCCGTTAAAGGCCAGTGTGTGGGCTTTTATACCATCGGTGAAAGACAGATAATGACAGGTTGGTTATCTTTCAGTCCTTGAGGAATAAGAACTGGTCCACAAGCAATTACAGTGGGTCAGCAGATATGCTGTGAATTCACCTCTAATTCACCCTGCAATGACTCGTTTATGTGCCTACATCTTGTATTTTTACCAGAAGCCTAGCTCCTCTCTTTCAATTCCTGCTAGATTTAAAGGCTCACATTAAAGGTTATAGAGCTTCATTACTCTATCCCTCAACAGTGTTAGCTTGGAGTCAGCTCCAGCAAGACTAGCAGATGTCATTCTGAGACCTTGGTGGTAATGGCTAGTAAACAGGTTTAGTAATTTCCAGTATTCTCATCTGTCACTTTTAAAAAAGTATTTCCTTTTCCTCTTTTACAACTTTCCCCTATTGATTTCTTCCTTCTTTGCTTAAGGAAGAAAATGAAGAATCCTTACTCTTCTTGTTCTGATGGAAAACATTGGAGCAACCATCTACAGAATTTACTCTTGCAGACCAGCATGCTTCTCAGTATACTGCCATGAGTGTTGAGACTACCATACTCTGATTAGATAGTACCTAACTGCTTAGATGGCACCGAAGACCCAATTGCTGTTAGACATATAACACTGTAAATCATATTAACATAATATTAAAATACAAACCCGTATCTCTGAATAGTTTTCAGGCTCTGTCAACTGAAACAGGAACCTTATCACATTTTTATCATTTATCCCCAAATCTTACTTCCAGTTGTAACTGAAAGTTTGTTTATGTACCAAACAATGTTTTATTTACTAGAAGAGATTCAATAAGCAAAAAGTAATGGAAAAGGGAAGTCACAGGTGATCTTCCCATTCCACATGGATCCAATTACATCCAATCACTTGTTTGGGGTGAAAATTTCTGAGTTAAGGGCATCTGATATGAAATGACTGATGTCCTTTAGGTAGACTAAAGTTTTGATTCTGTGGACAGAGATCTGTTGAAGTAGAATCTGACATTTTGCCCTGAAAACATAAAGAAGTTTTTGAGATTACAAATGCTTTTACTTGAAATGTTCTCAGCTTCCTCATAACAGATGGGTCTCACCAAGAACAGAGCCAAAGTAAGCTTTTAGTCTAACTTATCTTTCTTAATACAGAGCCAGGTAACACTTAATTTTCCCTTCATTCACTAAGTTTTCTGTCAGCCAGCATGGTTTCTGCAGTTGCTTGGTGTGGCTACAGAAGATGGAGTGACTAAGAGCAAATGAGTGAGCCTTACCCATTTTCTAATTTACAGACAATATCCTTTCAAATATGTGAACTCCATCAGGAGTCAAGGAGAAGCCCAAGAAATGCTTGCAGTGAAAGGGCTTTCAGTGCTGAATTCACAGTTTTCTGCTCAGACTCTGTCCTTACCAGGTGTGACCTGGGGAGCCAGGAGAAGACCCTGTCCCCAGGAGCATAGGAAGGCAGAGCTGCTTCTGGCTGCCCATTGCTACTACAATCACAATGAAAGACAAGAGGTGAGAGAAACTTTGCTTCACTAAGTATGTAGCTCTAATAAAACTTCTACCCAGGGCACTAAAGGTAACAGCATACAGTGCTGAGTGAAACTGAAAAGGTTTTCTTGTACAGTTTGACTGCTTCTCCACTGTGCAGCCAAATTGTAAGTTTCTACTGAGCACAGAGAATAGGCTGGGAACTGTGTGCTCACAATCCTACCTCTATAAGGCTTCTACCTTCTGTTGCAAATGGAAACATCACAGCAGTACCCTGGCAATGGTGTGTCTGGGATTCCAGTTTCAGTAATAGCCAGTTTAAAGAAAAAGACAACTAAGATTGGTTTATTTTTAACCACTCCCTTCCTCTGAAGAATTTAATAGGAGCTTTGTGAAAATCATCATTGTTCTTACGTTTGTTCCAGTCATTTCACTCCTAGGGAACAGGATATTTTAGGATAGTCCAGACCCCATTCTTGCTGGAGTTCATGCTCTGTCTGCCATGACTGTGGATGACTGTGTCCAGGCTGTGTGTCAGCTGTTCACAAAAGCCAGAATACCCTCTTCCTGCCTTTTGACGGCTTCTTAGGCACCCTGAACTGTGGACTTGCTACATCTGAACTTTCTGATACGTTATTCTAGCAAATATTCTTTCAATACTCTAGTAAAGGGCTTTGAATTCCTCACAAATGTTCATCCCATCTGTGATCATGCTCCCTGTACCTATGACCTGAGCCTGGCTCCCATTGCTACCTGCTGGCTGCTGGTCCCCACAGTATCTGGAAGCTACTGGCCCCTCACGCCTATCCAACAAGCTGATAGTGTAATGTCATCCTTCAACACCCCAGCCCATGTGAGCTGGATTAGCACAAGCCTGCTCTTTGCACCATGTGCATTGATGAGACTGCAGGCAGATCTGATGGCTGCAGCTTGGTCAGCTGCTCCCAGAAGGGGAAGAGAAGGGGGGACCCAATACCTGCTGCCCCACTAGCATGACCTGCTTGTCCAATGCCGCTCAGGGAGGGGTGCCCAGATTAGAGTCTTGGCCCCTGTTCAAACACTTAGCGTGTGTGGGCTTGTGGAGAGGAAGGTTTAAATAACAAACAAATTAACTCTTCTTCAGTTTCTTTCTTAATTATATTCTTCCACATGGAAAAGAATGTTGCAGGCTGTAGTCAAATAGCAGCAAAGACTTCCCTTTTATGAGTGCCAGTCCCTCTTTGTGCAGTCCTCTCAGATTTCCTCATCTCACATCCTCTCTGTAATTTTTCAGTGCCCAGCCTCTCCACTACCATTTTTCATACCCCATGGAGCAATTATAACCTTGAATAATTACAGCTACTTGAGGATTTTTCCCTAAGGCAAGCAGAAAGCAAGGATGGCAGCTCACCAGCAATCTATGTGAAAGATTCTCTATGCTGTGCAAAATACATTAGACAGCTTAAAGCTACAGTTGAGAGAGAAATTTCCTTTATGTTGAAAATCACTTTCATCCTCATGAAATGTACATAGTGCAAGATAATTTATATACATGACAGCTCCAAATATTTGCAAATACAGACACATGCATATTCGTAACCCTAGAAATATTCCTAATGCACCTGTCATCAAAGCTCTCCTGGGTAAATACATTGCACAAAGGCTTCACTAAGGCTGACTGTGATAGCTCAACTGTCTTCATAATTGAGTGCACACAGATTTGGGGTTATTCTCCCCAGATAGTTCACTTTCCATATAGTAACTGTGTACACTATAACTGTGTGTTGTAAATGTGATATCATTTAATATATACAAACTGAGTGTTGATCATGTCCATACATAACAGGTAGGTGTTACTAACCTGTGTACAGAAGCAGTATGGACAAGAAGTGCAAGCAAAAACATGCCTGCACAGAGTTTGAGGCGTGCTAGAGGACTGTTTATGCTCTTCAGTGTGAGTCATGCTAATTCTCTCTAGGGATTTCTTTGCCAGTGGTTTCAAAGTACAGTTACTTCTTTTCTCCTGCATCAGCCCTTAAATCTTGAACATTGGGGAAAGCCTATAGAAAGACAAAGTATAAAATGTCCTTCACAATACATGTATGAGTGAAGCTGTGCCTAACAGGACAAGTTTCATGTCCTGCAAATGCTGCATGGGTAGGGCACACAGCAATCACTTGATTTAATGTAAACATACATTGTTCCACTGGGGCATTAAAGTAAATTGGGTTCTTACTCATTTATATCCTGAGGATCTGGGCCATTTATTTCATGCTGTATTTTTATTGTATTTAGCGTAATATTGCTCTGAAACATGCAGTTAATTACACAACTTCCTCTTTTAAATTTCATAGTAACTATTCTCCTGCCAGAAGTGGATTGCTTTTAATAGGATTGTGTGCATTTTTGGCAATATCTAGTTATGGATACTCCATTCCCATCTTTATTAGTAATGTTTTGTATAAAGAGATTACAAGCTCATGGGGTGAAATTTAGCCTATGATAAAGTCAGTGGCAGGCCTCCCAGGCATTTAGGAAGGCTACGTTCCCATCGGGGTTTTTGCATTCCCACCACACCCTTCTGCTTGTCAAGCTAATGAAACATCACCATTAATTGCACTGGAGGGGAAAGCCTGGTCTGTCTATAACCCTAAAACACAGTCGTGTAAGTTTTCCTCAAAGCAAGTAGGTCTGGCTATATCCTTTGAATCTCACAGTCTCTCCTGCACTTTTAACCTCTGGCTGTAGACATGCAGCATCCATCAGGAGATTCCTCTCTTGAGAACAGCTCTGAAGCAACCAACAACTCCATGCCCACAACTGCTTAAACACAGAAGGTGAACAGAGCACGTCCTGGGGCATATGTGAAGGATACAGATCTGATAGCACAGACTTCACCATCACCTTGGGTTTTTCTGTTCCCATCTGCTCTTATGCTGAATAGTTCACCTTGACATGGGGGAATGCCTGTGGGTGTAATCTACCAGCCTTGCAGATTCAAAATGTTCCTCAAATATTTTTTTCCAAGGTTAGTATTCTTTATTTTCCTTATTGATTTAGTGTGCTTTTGTTGGGAATTTCAAACGGTTTTGTGGCAAGCATAGTCACTACCATGCATAACAATAAAAGCAGACTTATTTCTTTGTGAAATGTAAAAAATTATAGAAAGACAAGCACATATATGCATATATGTGTGTATATATATACACACACATATACACTTTTATACAATACAAGATACTGTGTTCTAGTTACCGTGGAAACCTCATACAATAAGATTGTAATATTTGAATGTAGCTGATTTACCTGCTCAAACATATCCTGTACTAAGAAATTTTGTGTTCAAACTCTGGACTTTGCTCTGGAAAATCTCGTCTGAAGAATTCACTACAAGGGTAAAGCATTTGGTGCAGAACTTTTTCACAAGCAGATTTTCACAGCTCGGTGTTACTAAATGTGCAAATTCACTGTGCCTTTCCTGTAAAGGATTTTTGCAGGAAAAAAAAAAAGGGAAAAAAGGAAGGGACGTTTCTATCTATTTTCAATTAAAATATTTTATGCTTTATATTTGGTATGCCAAAGCTGAGATGGATTCTTCTACAGGACATATGCAGCTCCTCCTTCATAACTGATACTACTACTCAAACAGCAAGGTATCTTCTGCATGCCAGAGTTAATAACTGAGCTATCAAGAGCCATTAGTGGAGGGAATACACTGTGAAGCTTTAAGATATAAAACAAAATTAAGGTCAGAAGGAAACTTTCAATAGCAGTCAACATAGTGATTAGAGACACAGAGTTTCAGAAATGTCTCAGAGGAACTAAGAGTTAGCATCAGTACACCAGAAGATGTGACAGCCCCGTCCTAAGATGTAGTTGCTTCAGAGGCAATCCCAGGAAATATCTCTTGGCATTCATTTATGAAGTTTTGGGCCAAGAAACTACTGTTAGCATTTCTCATGGACCTGCATGGCTCTTCTTCACAAACCTGGAGCTGAAAAAATTCAGAATTGAAATGAAAACCCCTCTGTGGACCTTGATTGTGGACTTTGTTGGACCTTACTCACCACCCACATTATGCAGCATGGGAAGTGCATCTCTAAAGTAACAAAATGCTCAGCTGCTGCAGGATTTGACTCACCTGCTTCCTGTATAAAACAAAATGAAGGCTCGTAACTCCTGTTCTCCCTGGCGATCCACAGTTATCTTGCCTACTCTGGGCCATGGGGAACTATGTGGTTGTATTAGTGAAAACCATATCAAACTCATGGCACCTACATCTCCTGCTCAAAGTGCAACAGAACTAGCACTGGCATCGAAGAGGGGAAAAGCCACCACCCCACTGTGCATTTGTGTGGGAAAGGAGGTGGCAAGGGTTGGACGTTACTAGGCAAATCTTGATGTGTTTACACTGAATCCTTCAACATACTGCTTATTCCAGTATAAGCGGATCAAAGCAAAGGGCATTATTATATATTTGTGTAGCCCCAACAATGTGTTAGGCACTTAATTTGCCATCTAAGGCTGTTCATTTTGCTGTGATATTTCAGGCAGGGATTCCCATTCATCACACTGGAGGGCTGGAGCACAAGGTCAGCTATCATTTGCTCTGTCATGCTCAAATGCTGCAGTGCTCTGGTAATTAAGACTGCTAGATGGGAGGGCCTCTTTTCCTGCTATTTGATGTAAAGTAGGTGCAGATGAAAGATTTATAGTTTTAATTCAAATATGAGACTTGTCTTTGACAACTTAATTGTGTTTGCAGAGAAGTTCTGGACCCTTTCTCTTGCCAAGTCATTACAGAAAGGCCTCACATCTTGGATCTACCAGGAAGCTGTTTGTATTAAAGAAACAGCCAAAGGGACTCTGCATTAGTGTTGATAGAAGCAATAAACATTTGCTTATTCTTCTTCTGCTTGTAGTAAATATGTTACTTAAGATAGTATATTTTCATAGTTCAAGACCAAAGTAGGTATATGTTTTCCTAACTTTTTTTCTGTGCACCCAGAAAAGGCACCCAGCCAGTACAGACAGATTTCTTATGGATAGTCTTTGAGCTCACATGGGTTGCCTTGATCATCAGCGGTGGCTTCTGTCAGCAGCGGCTGGCAGATACAGGCTATTACACTCTGCATGGACAGAGGGAGGAAGACAATGTGTTTTTTGTCATCAGATTATGGAGTAATTCCCAACAGGCGAGCTGGGAAATTCCTGGAATGGGAGCAGCTGATTTCTGTGCCTGTCTCCAGAAGAGGTGACAGATGGTCAGGCAAGCAGAAGTAACACACCTTGTGTGTTATTTGGTTAACGTGTTTGGGCATGGGATCTGCAGAACTGCTGCAGGTTCAGGATCTGGGTTCAGGCTCAGGGTCTATTTGGTATAGCCCTGCATCCCTTCGTACAAATCACAGAATCACAGA
>VZRW01011777.1:226-27319 GCA_013398125.1 Aegotheles bennettii | reverse complement strand
CCTTAGATTCTGTGATATATATACACACATGTGCAGGACAGTGTATTAGTGGTGATGGTGTGTGAGGTAGAGGTTAGGTATAATCCTGATCAATTTGAATATATGTGTTACTGTGCAGATATTTTCTGTAAGCATCCCATGTGCAGATGATATTGTCTGGGCCACAGCAGTTGAGAATTAAGTTCTTCCTTATCTCTGCTAAGATGTTGTAGTTTCCTAATTGGTTCCAGTAGGAAGAGTTTAGGCACATCTCTGAATCTATGGAGAGCTGGTCCACTGATTGGTTTGGGTCCTGCCAAAGCCCCTTGGACCTTAATTTCTAAATAGTCACTCACTTGTATTGGTCTAGGTTCTTTCTCCCATCAATGCACCTTTTCTGAATATGCCCTTTTGTTGTGCTTATGACTGACTGGAACTCCGTTTGCTTGCACAATGTTTTATCGTTTCATCTAGGCTTCATGATCAAGAGGTAGGTAATGAATAGAGCAACACTACTTACGTATAGTGAACAGAGATGTCAAAACTGGGTCCTCATTGTAGTGTCTGAGCCTGTCTAGGATCTTACGTTGTAATTTATTGTGTTTGACTTATGTCTTTTTATGCATGCCTAGTGATATGAGTTTACATATAAAAAAGTTGATTTTAAGCAGCAAAGCAGATATTTTCCAGGACAGTTGAATGCTGAAAACACAGTGAAAACCACCACATCTAAAGCTCGTTTTGTGTGATGGATTGTTCACAGAGAGCAGTCATACATAATTTGATTTTATTTTTACCCTAGAATTTAATGTCCTTTGTGCAAAATGTACAAGTTAATTGGTAGCTAACTCACTTTGTTGGTATGTTTGCTGTGCTTGAGGGACATATTTTCCCAGATTGCCACATTTTAAATAGATTTTACCTTGCAGGGTTTACTTTTAGCTGATCATTACAACTTGGAAAAATTCACTACCTTTGCTCCATGCAGATAAGTGCTCCCAACACACTTAATAATGAGATATCATGTATATATATGCAAAGAAAAAAAAAAGTTGAGAGAAAAAACACTCAACTGTGAAGGATGTAGCAATTAATTGTTCACAGGTTGGACACAGGCATATAATTTTTCAAGATGCATGAGGTGTTTTCTTAAGAAAAGGATGAAGGAGGAACTCTTTCTGTATTTTCAAGGTGTTTATTTCAGTCAGATGAGAGTCAAAAATGTCAGAAATTCCTATATGAATAACTGCTTCCTGTTCTCACATTTTGCTGAACATTACTGAGAGGAATCTGCTGAGCATTCAAAATTTGGAGTTTTATTAGGAAAGAGGTTGACTTAGCACTCTCACCTGATTCAGCAAAACACTTTGATCAAGATTAAACTGTGTCTGGACTTTATTCATGTACTTAGCTGACTAGGGTTCATCAGCAGAGTTTACTGGCCAGTTATTAGAACTGGACTTTAGAGAGAAACTCAAGATATAGAATTCAGTGAGAAAAGTTGCATATCCTTCCAGGGGATATTTGTATGCAGCCCCAGATTTCAGATGAGGGTATACTGTTAATTGATCTAGAGGAAATTCATAACTTTTAAACTATTACAGAGGGCAGTTAAATACTTTTTTGTCAGGTTTGTTTACTTGTTTGATCTTTACATAAAATCATAGAATCACAGAATCATGGAATGGTTTGGGTTGGAAGGGACCTTAAATCATGTAGTTCCAACTCCCCTGCCATAGTCAGGGACAACTCCCACTAGGCCAGGTTGCTCAAAGCCCCATCCAACCTGGCCTTGAACACTGATAGGAAGGTGGCTTACACTTCCAAGGAGGCATAGACTGGACACATTCAAAATTCTGTAGTGGAATCACATCTTGGGGTAGTGCTTGTTTTGTTTGGGTTTATTTTGGTTTTAAATCTGAATAGTAAATTGAAAAATACATTAGAATGTAATTCATTATGAAATCCACATTTCTCTGTCATAATTCTGTCCCTGAACTAAAATTTACTTAACTGAAATTGTATTATCTGTTTTTCAGTCAGGATGAAGATCACAGAAATGTTAACATAAAGTCAATTTTTGCAATACAATATTCTTCTTCAGTTTTTTTTAAAATCAGGTCCAACATTTTCACAAAAATACCCAGCTTGACATATGCAATGCATCAAGACATATTAGAGATGTTGCCCAGAAGTGTTCTGCACGTGCAAGTGGAAAGTGGAAATTTAACATGCCGAATATCTGAAACATAAAAATAGGCAAGTAGGTAAGAGACAAGGCTATAATTCATCGTGGCTTCATGCCATGTTCTTTTCCCTCTCTGTGTAAAAAGGAAACCCTCTAGGGGTATTCGAACTCTGAGAATAATGTATTTTAAGTCCAAAAAGATTATAATAATGTGAAAGTGTTGGCTTGAAATGACAAAAGCCCCAAGCTTTTAAAACTTTACAATGTTTAAAGCTTAAAGAATTTGCATGAAACTGTCATTAGTTTACCATAACCGCTATTACTGCTAACAGCAGTTCAATCATGTGTCTTAAATCTGGGATTTCAACAGTTCAGGGAAATTATCATTCCAAATAAGTAATGCAAGTAACTTGTTAAGTAATACTGAAAAGTAGTCGTCCCTCATCTTCTTGAAGGAGAATTCTCCACTGGTCTCCATGTAGTTTGCCATCAGATGGGAAACATGCCTCCTATATGATTTTTTTTTCTGCCTACAATAAGCCCTGAATGTGCTTCTGACTCAGTGCATCCCTTGATGTGAAACGTTACCTAATAATGTTACATAAATACGACTTAGCAGGCTGGTGTGACTGCCTAGGTTTGCATTCCCGAAGGGGTCCTGCAGAAGTCCAGCAGATGTGTCTTCTGGCAGAAAATCAGCCAAGATAATGAGAAAAGACTTCAACTTCCATATGCTCATATCATCCCAGATTTAATGTGCTCCTCTGAGTGCTTCCCTTCATCAAAACTTCTGTAGCACTCTGGCAGGTTTTCTCAGCCTCTTGGAGAGAAGATGTTCACAGAAATGCTGGCTGTATATAGTTACTCAGCTACCTCTGCTTTTCTGCTCCTTTACCATTGGCCCTGGTGAGCTTAAATAGAAACTATATTCTGTATCTCCCCTCACCTCTCACGTTTGATTGTGACAAGAATCAGTGAATACAGTTGGGTGTATGCCTATGGCTAAGAAGTGCAGCCCTGGCTGGCTTTAACAGAAGTTCTGCATTTCACAGAATCACAGAATCACATGAACAATCATTTGGGCCATGAGGCACATAACATTCTCCATTGCACTTGGACAGCTCAGGACTCAGCTCAAACCAGAAGAGACATGGGGATCACAATAATAAGTGGGACATCTGGACCCAAAGTCTGCTTCAGTCTGAAGGAATTCTATCTATAGACTTTAATTCCCAGGAGGATATCTCAACCTGCAGTCAAAGTTCAGATGGATGCTGGCCATCTCATCAAAATTAGGTCAGAATACAGGAAGTGTACTGCCAAGACTGAAAGTGAAAAGAAAAAAGAGAGAACATGCCAATATAAGTACTTAAAATATAATTTTGTCTTTGAAGGGTTCTGATTTCTATTTCTAATATGATTTATCTAATCTGTCTTTACTATAAAATATACAAACAACCTCTGCAGAAAAAAAAAAAATCTACCGAAATAAAATGTCATGGAACACAATGCCAGATAGGACTGAGAAGACAGCAGAAAAAAGTTTAAAAAACTGATAACTTTTCTGACACGATCTAAGGTTGTGGTTACTGTGTGTGTAGAAAGGACTTACCCCAATATGAATGTTAATCAATGATACTTCTTACAAAAAAATAAACATTGAAATTCTGAAGCTGTTATGAAACTTCTTTTTGTAAAAGAAGTTGATAACACTTCTACACGGTTCTACAAATAAAATGTAACACTGAGGAATATATGTAAGGCCAGGATCTACATCTCTGAAATAAATGGGGTTTATGGTAGATATATGTTGAAATGCTTCTCCAGGGAGGATAGATTTAGGCTTATTTTTGAATGATTCCTAGAACTGAGGTCTGTTATAGATAAAAATATCAACACAGATTTGGGTTTGATAAATTATTTCAACTTTCTTCAATGGAATTACTTTAATTACAAACTCTTTTAGGTGTTTGATTTTAATTTGGAAGAAAAATTGCCATTTTCTCTGCAAAAAACATACATTGCATTTACCAAAAAGAGGTAAGGTAGATTGCAGTTTCTTTAAACAGTTTTGCTACAATTCTATTTATTTCCTTTCTAATAATGACATATTTCCATTTTATTGCCAATGGTGTGCTTAATTTTCTCAGTGTCAAATCTTGGTCTTAATGCAGGTCAAAAAGCTTTTTGCTTAGGTAAAATTGCCTGGTTTTATTTTTTGACAGTGGGTCCAAAATAAAACATATACCAAGTACAGTCATAACATAAATGACTGGGATTTTTCTGCAGTTTTAATTTTATATTTAGGTAACACGCAATTTGAATGTAGTTTGCATAACAGTGAAGAATTCAGTTGTTTGTAATAAGATGATTTCCAGTGTCTCAAACCATAGATATGAGTAATACTTAAACATAGATATGATATATCTGACAAAGATGGCAGTATACAACCTTTTATTTATTTGAAACCCTACTTATTTGAGTATACTGTGTACACATCACAGGTAATGTGGCATGGTGCAAGTGGATCTGTTGAGTGAAACAGTTGGGACTGAAGTTCTGAGGTCTATGTTGTACCTATTTGGAGGGGTTTTACTTCAGGCAGGTTCTGGTCTAGTCTGTGGCTGAAAGAGCCTTGATAGTCAGGGCATTACATGGGCTGCTGGAAGACATCATCTGCCTCAGCTTCTCTCCAAAGGAATCCACCATGCACTCAAAGCTGCTCTGTGATATGAATCAAATCATGGCAAATGCGTATGTCAGGAGAGTAATTTCAAAGGCACTCTGAGCTGAACCAAAAACGTAACATAGATGAATCCATAATAGACACTTTTATGTTCTTACTATGTTCTACTTCTATGGTGATAGTATGCCTGCTCTAGATTATATTTGTCTTGTCCTGCTTCCATAAAAGAAGTATTATAGATTATTTTTTAATACTTCTTTTTTTCTAATGAAACAAAATCTTAGACATCACTAGTGGGCATACCTTTATTATATATCAAATATTCTATTATTGCAGTTTCTGCATGTTTGGATGAGGACGTTGAAGCAAGTTGAGAACTAATCATACAAAAAGTGTATGTATACACCCAAATTAGTTAAGAAAGAGCTGGCTTAGCTACCTAAATTAAATCTAAATAATGCTGCAAAGAGCTCCATGCAAACTGGTATACTTGCTAGCATAGAGCTGCCGTAGGTTAGAGCACTGCCAAAGCTGGTGTTGATTTCAGATATTTGCAATTCTTAGCTGTGTGCTTAACCAATTCATTCATGCTTCTGTTCTGGCTGGTGCTCCTATATTGGTTATAAGTATCTTCCTTCAAGATTACTTTTCTGTCATATACAGACACTACACTGCTCTGTCACTAGCTTATAGCTTTTTTGGTGCCCTTTTACTTTTGCTAGCACTCAGTCTCTGAACTGTTTTTATATCTTTGCATGAAAGAGCCTGTTTTAAATGTAGTATTGGGGACATACTCAGACTATATCTTTTCTGGGAAATATTTTTCTTTTTGTTGGGATCATGTCTTTTCTATCACTCAGGATGATTTTAAGAAAATAACTTAATAATTCCCCTTACACCTGTCACAAATTTCAGATCATAGAATCACAAAATGGTGTGGGGTGGAAGGGACCTTAAGAATCATCTATTTCCAAACCCCCTGCCATAAGCAGGGACACCTCGCACCAGACCAGGTTGCTCAAAGCCCCATCCAGGGACTTCCAGGGAGAGGGCAACCACAACTCCTCTGGGCTCTCCTTGGAGCTTTCTCTTCTGAAAAGAGTCCTTATAGTGGGGCAAATACTGAACTTCAAGTTATTTGATGTCTAATGGGGACCTATAAAAAAGAATGCAAATAATATTTTTTTATATAGGCTGATTTGATGGCAGTATCTTGGCTTCTTTAGAATTTATTGTGTATATTAATGACTTGATGCATCTCAGGACTAGACTCATTGTTAAAGTGTGAGGCTTTTTTTTTAACCCCAGCAATGACTAAGGATTCCAGAGATGACTGGATGTTTTGTTTATGTTAATGTCAAACATGTGAATTGCCAGACCTAGATTTTATAGGCACTGAACTAAATTTTGGTTTAGCCTACTACCTCAGACTATCTCTCTTCAAAGGAAGCTCCATAGATCTTATTTTCTTTCTTCCTTTTCTCCTTCTCCCATGTCAATTTGCCTATCAAAAGCTATATATGTCACAAATGGGTAGTGCGCTTGCATGTAACTACTTGCTATAAATACCATAAGAGAAATAAATCCACATTTTCTCTCCTCAATTCACTTAGACAATCTCTTTTTCTCTCCCTCTCTCTGAGAAAGAACCCAACCGTTTTAAATATACAAAGTCAATTTTAATATAATGTTCTTTCTCTGCAAATGAGATTATATTCTTCAGATATTCTGGTAGTCTTTAGACAATTAGCTTTTTCTAATGTGCTTTCTTTGTCATCCTTCATTCTGACAAAACCAAAGTCCCATGAACAACCAGTTGTTTTTTTTTTAATAGCAATCATAATCACAATATCATATTACTTGAGTGACCTGAAACGTGCCTGTATTTTTCTTATGCTTCTTCCAAACTTCTCTCAATTATCAGATGGTGAATAGTCAAAAATATTAGATTGAAGTGTGTTTAAGTTCTGAATCTTTTTGTATGAAACAGGAGTAATCAAACCGGTTGACTGACAAAAATACTAGAAATCACAACCTTATGACGGATTATGATAAAGGAGCAAAAAATAACATGATCTGTTCTCAGATCTTTAGGATTTTTGCTTGGAAACTGAAGTTATTGGGAACTGAGAACAGAGTAGGTGTATATGCAAGGTCCTAAGAAATGACCGATTGCTGAGAATGCATGGAAATGTATTCCAGTACCTGTTACTGAAACAACTAAATACACTAATGATTTAGGCAAGTGATTTTATGATTTTATAAATACACAGCTCTTTGTCATGAAAGCAGACTCAACCCTTTTATCTTAAGAGTTGAACTAATATTACTGTGTGGTTTAATTTTTTTCAAAGTTTTTTTGCCATTGCATTTACATGTTCACTGCATTTAGATCTGAAGTAAATATAAAGAACCAGATATTAACAGCTTCAGTTTATAAAGACAAGATTCACCAATTCCTATTTCAGGTTTTTGCCTTATATGAAAGAAAAGGAAATGTTCCAAATTCTTAAAGAAGAAATCCCACCACAAACAAACAAAAACCAAAACAATTAATCCATTGATGAAAAAGTTTATTTTTCTTCAAGTCCTGATGATTGTAAGCCCTCTATACTTCCCTCTCTAAAATTCTACTGTACTTCAGCAGATACCTTACACCTTCTCAGTTTTCTGAATTCCCCCTGTTGTTTTTTGTAGCCTTTACTTTGTCATTACTATAACAAGCTGGTTTTATTATTTTCCCAATTCTCCAGCTGGGTTATTGCATTCATGTATCACTTTGAAATTTACAACCTATTTAGTAGCATTATTTTTTTTTATGATTTTGTTACTCGTACCTTATAAAGAGATCTTAGGGAATATGTTTTAGTTTTCTCTAAAATAAAAACAACCTAGAAAGTTACCTAGCTAAATTATTACTTTTATTTTGACCATAGAGAACAATGAAACAAAAATTATTTTAGACCGCTGCAAATTACAACAGCATAATAATATCAACTGTGTAAACCCAGTTTTATGATCTGCCCGTTTCATATCGTTCTGATAACAAATGGAGAAATACAACTATCTGTAATCTTCTTTGCTTTACTACATATGAGAAGAGCAGACATATTAAAGTGTATGAACGTGATGGTACGTGTCAAAAGAGGAAAAGAAAAGGTAGGAGGCAAAAGAAAGAAAGAGCTGTTGTTGTATGGTACCAGCAGGCTTTTAAAATGATGATGTCAAGCATTTTGGTCTATGAAATTCAATGTCACTATGATATTTCACACTAAATATGGATTTGGGTCTTCCAGATGGCGGATGTAAAATCTCATTTTTACAGCATCTTTCAAGATTTCAGGCTGTGTTTTTGTTCTACAGTTGAAAGAAAACACAACTTTGCAAATCACTCCTTGCATCTAGAGGATTTTTGAGTAGTTAACTTAAAATGCAAGATACCTAGTACAAGGTCATGCTTGGCTGAATTAAGAGCATCATCATTGTGGTTTAGGTTCAGCATGGACTTTAGAATGAAACTCTAAACATTCCACAAAAAAGACTGAGGTATGAGACCATTGAGTATACCAAATTTTTCCTCTCTTCTTGATGAAACTGTCATCTGAAGAGGTACATCAGAAATGTTCAGTATTAGCTAAATATAATTTCATCTAAAACTTTCTGATCTCTTCAACACTTAGCCTTTCACACATATATATCCCCTTCACAAGAGGGGTGGCTGTATACTGGCCAGGTAGGGTCATTCTCAGCCTGTTTAGTCCTGAGGAGAATTATTTCAGACCACTGGTAACTCATCAGAGCCTTCTCTTCCTAGATTGCACTTGCTATATGTCAGTCTCAAGGCACATGAGTTGGACAAATTAAATAAGTGTGTGCTGACTAATTCCTCTAACATCTGGTCTGAGGATAAGGACTGCCTGTTGATTTATAACTTCATCAGTCTAGCATTTCACAGTAGCAGTAAGTGCCCTCTGAGACGACAGTTTTCTGCAGGAATCTTTCTTGTTGTAGAGGAAAATGCTTACTAGGAACATGAAATTTAATAATCACTCAGAAATTCAGGATTGTCTCAACATCAACAATTTTTGGCCCAAGTTAGGAAAAGGTAATTTGCCAAGATCTTGAGTGGAATAGTTGTCATGTTACTACAGAATGAAACCAGATGTGGGGATATATATACTATCATATACTCATTCTGAAATACAATAATTGTATAGGAGGCCAGATCTTTGTAAAACAAAACAATGGGGTAGACGGGAGAGTCCTGGGCATGGTGCAGTAGATTTGATACATCCTTATGACATGCACCTCATACAAAGGTTTGCAGATGTTGAAGGTGGTCTAAAAGGTAGTGCTGCAGAAATTCCAAAGGTATTTGTGTATCAACTTATATTCACGAAGCAAGAACAATAATATTGCTGTCCACATGACCAAGGACTTATACAGATATGGCAGAAATTTACCTCTGACTTCATCTAGAGAAGGACAAATACTACCTTTACACCTGTCTCATAGCTCAACAAGCTGTAAGTTTTCCAGATGGCATCTATTCAATTTTGAAAAAGCCCGTGATGATAGAGGCCGTTACTTTGCAGTATTGCCTAACAAGCTAAATGTATTGTTTTTTCTTCTGAACTCATAAAACCATCAATCTGTAAAATTTCAGTCCATTTCCCCAAATGTAAGTGATTCAGTATTTTACAGTAAGAAATAATGACCATTTTCATTTATAAAGTGCCCCCTGCCAGCACAGTGTATGTGTCACTTGGATTAACTCTAATCAGAACAACCAACAACAATTAAAGCATCATTAAATATTCAATACAAAAGCCCCCAAGCCAAACAGAGCAGCAGCAGCATAAAAGTCATTTAAGTCTACAAACACAACATTAAAAGTTAGTATAAATCTGCTATGTACATCTTTCAATTGCCTAGTTTTCATCATAAGCTGTTAATAAAGCAAACATACAACTCCGAGATTGCTGTGTGTTGTTCTGACCACAGTGTGCTGCTCAGAGGCTGTGAGCAAAATCAATAAATATAGATGGGATGACTCTGTGAAGCCCTTTACCTCCAGCACTGGGACATCCCCTCTAGTTGGCTCATTGGTTACTGGGAACAGAAAAAACAGACTCATCAGAACTTCAAGCAGAAGTTCTGCAAAATCAAAGCAATCAATTTGTCTGGATCACTTTTGGTTCATTCATGTTTTTGCTGTGTCTTTCTGGGTTTGTATTTAGGGATGGAGGAAAGCAGACTTATTTATTAACCACCTTCACTCCCTGAGGCAGTGGAATATGATGCCTAGAACAGTGTACGGAATGGACAACAGTGATCACAGTGACAATACCTTGATTTTGGAGCCTTCTTTGTGTTTTTGATCTCACAATGAAGTTTAACCCAACTGGCAGGTTGGATTAGCAGAGAATTTTCTTCTTTGAGTTGAGTAAATAAGGACCACTGAACGACCCCCTTCCACAGCATAGTGTGCTCCGTTTCCTAGGATTCCCTGGAAGTTTTATTTACCAGGGTCCTTAGTCTTACAGGACCTTGGAGAATAGCAATACCCTTGAAATCCCTCTCTTTTGTTTTCAATGGACTTTAAATCAGATCATCAGAGTATGGAGGTATCTGAGAAATGATTTTCAAACAAAAAGTTTTCCATATTTCTTCTGTGAACCCTTCATCTATGGTCTGGATATCATGAGAAAATTTTGCCATTATAAATCACAGTGAAATTAAGGAACAGAGTTTCATGTGGTTGGCACAGTACCAAAGAGTCTTTTCAAAATTAAAGATAAAATAGGTCCATAAACTCAAGATATATGCAGATATATAAACAATGTTGTCTTCCAAGTTTTTCATCTTTATGAGCTGGCCCAGAGCATAATGGATTGTCATAAATCATGTTGGATAATTGCCAATCATTGCCAATAAAACTGAAACTTAAAGTAAATAATATACAAATCTTCATCCATTTTGGTACTCTTTAGGGAATTAGAAAGTACTGTAGGACTTAGTATGAATGACATGAGAAGGGCTTCTAAGTTTTAACAGGTGGAGGGAGTAGGAAGTAAACCCAAGAAAAGCCTCTTGAATGTAATGTTCATCTTGAAAACCAGCATCATTTCAAAATCATTATAGTACAAGATTAGTTTCTGTGACTACTTGCATATAGAACATTCCATGGGCTTCCATGTACCTGAAATATGCCACCCAAAGAGACATTAGGTTAACAGGTAGAAAAAATGCTTATTACACCATAAAATAGTTGATTTATCACTTGTTTGTTCCATGTCAATATAATTAAAGCTGAAAGGTGATGATAGCTTTTGAACATCTGTCTTTAGCTTTCATATTCTTCACAGTCTGTTGATTGGGTTATGTTTTGTATTATTTCAATGTCCACAACTGTCAAGTGAAATGGGAGAGTGCTTGTATGAAATGGTGAGCTGAAGTCAGAAGCAGCACTTCATTTGTTTTTTACTTTAATAGAGAATGACAGCTCCAGCCCTAAACAAATTGTTTTCAGTTGTTTGATGGGTCTCAGCTGCTCCAAATTGGAAGGTGACCAGATTTTCTTTTAGTTGAAAAGTAAAGACTGTTAGAATAGAGTAGTAGGTGTTTCATTTTTTGCTAACATATCATTAAAGTCCTTCAGATCTTTAAGATTCTAAATCACTGAATCTCATGAGAAATTAGAGGCTATATTATTAATAAACAGGAAGGCCTGTGATCTACAGACCTAAACATCACACCAGTATTTTCTCTAAAAGAAATAAAAATAGTCCTGTTTTATAAGATTTATGTTCATAAAGATTCCACTCCCTTGCTTTTTTGGGGAACTGACACTGAAATATTTACCAATAACTGAAGAATGATTTCTAATTAGAATTATTTTTTCCAGTTGTTTGCAGGAAAGTATCATGTCATCTTTTAATGTACTACACAATCAATCATCCACATACTTCTTTATGCAAATTTGTAGCATCAAAAATATTTTTGTTAATATTTTTGGAGTTCAAACCCAGGAATATTCCTCAGATTCTGCAGCAGAAATGTAGGAATTTCTGAAAAGCAGTATTCAGAATAAAGAACTGAGTTTTGAAGAGAAGAATGTACTTCTTCCAACATAATGACATCCTGTCTAATCTTGGAGAACAATATTTACTTTTTAATTTATTTAGATTTATGTACAAATGTCAATTCTTTAGGAAGTTCTCTTTGTATGGTTCTTTAATTGTGTGGGTCAATAAATACTACCTGGAATATGGACAAAAAATAACTAGTCTCTGTTATCTTATGAAAGCTTTATCTTTAACATATACTGTATTATAACTTTTCCCCCCAAGGAGTTTGTATCAGTGCCTCTTAATAAGTAATGGGAAACTCATTGAGCTTAAGAACAATACTGTTTACTGCCAGCCCTAATAACCTAATTTTTGTGGCTGCCAGCTAAATTTATTTATTGCAAGTTGTATTGTTGTAGCAGCTTTAAAACTCACCTCAAGGTAAAGTTATGTTAAAATATAATTAACCATTTTATTGCAGCTCATAATTGTTTTTGCTTGAAGGGAGAAAATGTTTTGGTTTCCACAATAAGTATAGAAGTGCAACCTAGTCTTTCTGGTTCTGAAGTACATGAGTTTTCAATCAAATTGGAAGCACTTGCAGCTCCTACAGTAATTTAATCTTTACCTCTTTACCATTTGAAACATTCAGCAACATCAGGAAATATTCCAGGAAGACAAGAAAAATCAAATACTCAGCTGTACCCATGAGAATATTTGTAATCCTTGCCATACTTTTCTTTCTTCAAGCAAGGATTTAAAATTGATATTTTGGAAGGAGAAAAGGACAGTAGTTCATCATTTGCTGCAAATTACTGTTTTATTTGGTTTTCTTAATTTTCTGCATAGCTGTGCTTTATGAAACATGTAATACAAAAACACTAAAGATGGAAAATGTATTTTGTTGGTCCATTTTCCTGCCATTTTATTGTTTGATACAGATACAGGATTTTAGTTTGCTTTCTTAGATCATCAAGAGCATAATTCACTTCAATTTAGAGTTTATCAACATTGCTGTATTAGCTCTAACAACTGAAATATATATCTTATTATCTCTGAAGTGAATACAAAACTCCAGAAAGAACACAAGATAGTTTTATCTTATTTCCTTTTAGAATCCTAGAATTATAGAATGGTTTGAGTTGGAAGGGATCTTAAAGATCATCTAGTTGCAACCATTCTGCCATGGGCAGGGACACCTCCCACTAGACCAGGTTGCTCAAAGCCCCATCCAACCTGGCCTTCAGGGGGCAGCTACAACCTCTCTAGGTAAAAAAAGCAGCTTCAGCTGCTCCTTGAAACTACCCATATCACAGATATGTACCTAGGTATATAGAAAAGCAGCAGTTGGAAAGAAGGAAAAGGACAACAAAAGGAACAGAATTGCAAAGAAAGAAAAAGATCTCAAGATGTAAAAGAAAATGTTTTCTAATTTGACATAGAAATGAGGACTGGTATATTTATACAGCTACAAAAATCATGTTTGACAATACTTTGAAAACATTTAAAAAACAATGTGGGTGGAATTATATAGAAAACAGAAATGATAAATTTAATAGTTACTGCCTATTTTAATTAAGGATTTATCATCTAAGTTTTGTTGTTGTTGTTGTTAGGACAGATTATAAAATATAAAGGTTAAGATGGGAATGCTATATTAGGATAACCCCTAGTTTATGTCAGCTGACCCATTGCAGACAAGGTTGAAGTTTGAACTGGTGAATGATCTGAGTTCTGACCAAGACTGTTTATGCTTCTGATCTGGAAAATGAAAGTATTTCACTGTCATCCTGGACATCCAAGAAAAAGCGGCAGATCATTTAGAGTACAAACCTCTACATGACAGTCCTTGTGGGACTATGATAAGTCTGTGCATCTCAGAGAGGAAGGTGCTTGTTAGTCCCACACTTACAGATACTTCTAACTGTCCTAGTGCCTGCATTATTTCTGATTCAGGACTATCTCCCATTACAGATTATCTGGAGAACAAAAATGTAAGATGGCAGCTAAGGCCCCTCCATGCTCCTTTGGATTTCTCAAATTTCAGAGGACCCACAGAAAAGAATTAATTGCAGCAGCACTCAGTCTCCAATCTTTCAATTCATTTCCAGAGCTCAGAAAACAAAAGCAGGCAAAAAAAGCAAAGATCCATACAACAAAACTTTAGTAATTCTGGGTATTGGTGTGCAAGTGAACATCAAAGTGTCCCAGTTTGCTTCTAAGAGTCTCATATTCTAAACAAAAATATATACCTTTTAAAAATGTAGCAGAACATCTATAAAAAATGTAATTATATATTTGTAAGGGGAGGAAAGGGACTGATGTCTAGAATGGTAAACAGCATACGCTTATAGCCAACTCTATAGATTTCAAATAACCGATCTTGTAGGAAATAATGAGCTATCTGCTAAGAAAGGAAAAAACAAGAACTGGTAATAAACAACTTCTGACTCCCATGTGTGACCTAGTACAGTACAATACAGTTTAATTTTATTACTTGTCATTCATACGGAAAACAAATTTGCAATTTTCTGCAAATATAATGGGAATGTCCTCAGAATGTGTAAGTGCAGAGGGGAATGGGGTATTACTTTCAAATGAAACACTGCAGTATTCATCTCCAAACTGAAAGCAGAATGACTTGATATTTTTGCTCAGGAGAGATATACGATTCACATAGTTGTGGATTATAAATCCAGAAGGGACTGTTGTGATCATCTGGTCTGCTTTCTATATGAGCCAGACCAAAGGACTTCTCTCAATTAATTCCTGCTCAGGTTTGTCCACATGTAAAAGACTACTATAAAATGGGACAGCGGTTGACTGCTGTTGGTGTCCATGCAGTAATCAGCTTAATTTGTAACTAAGATACAGATCAAATATTAAGAAAATCCCTTTTACTCTAAAGGCAGTTAAATACTGGAACTGGTAAGCCAGTGATCCTTTTCAATCTGCCACATGAGGTTTTTAAGAACAGATAAGCGTGGTGTACATATAGAGGACATTGTCTCATTGCCAGGGTTGGAAGAAGAGGATGAAAAGATTATATATCCCTTTAGAGTCCTTCCAGCTCTGCATTTCAATGGAAAAGAAGCCTTTGTTCATCAGTAGCTGTGGAACATTGCATAGAGTGAATTCACCAAAGGAGGATTTGGAAAGAAGGCTTCAGGGCTTTCGAGAAGACCTTCCTCCCTCCTTAATTTCACAAGCTGAAATGACATGATGGTACCAAATTGCAGCAGTGCAGCATCTTGGTCTGTATTTGTCCAGTATGTACACAATATCTACACAATATTGCATGGGATTATAGGGGTGTAGTGTGAACAAGCATAATTTTGCACATTCTCAGTGTCCTATGTCTTTCTTAAGCAGTAATACCTGTAATAGGCTCAGTAAGGCAGTTTAAGTTAACATAGCTGAATTTGTCAAATAGACAGCCACAGCTGTAAAAGCACAGAAATTTCAGTGCTGTGGTAGGGATATGACTGCTGCAGAGATCAATAACGAAAGAGTCTGTGTGTAATGAATGTCAGTCCTTCATTCCTTTTAGTCACCATTAGATTTAAACAAAGGACTAGCAGTGTTCATTTGCTTTACTTTATATTTTGCATATTATTTGTCATAACTTTGATGTACTACTTACATATTTTCTTAATCCTTTATTGATTACTTGTTTTGCTTTTGGTCCTACTGGAATTGTACAGCTATGGATTATGCCAGGTGTTGTGCAAAAAGGCTTCTCCTTAAATATTTTTTATAATTCAGTCTCACTATATGTCCCTGTGGTCTTGGAAAACAAGGAAAGAGTAAACAGATGTACTGAATTCAACCTCTCTGTGTCTTTCATGGCATTATAAGGTCCTAATATATCCTTTATTCAACTCTTACTCAAATGAAAACAATGTCAGTCAATTCATACTTTTTTTCCAGATAAGGAGCCCACCCAAGACTAACTATTTTTGTTAGTTACTGTGTCTAAATCTTTTCCAGTTAAAACACACGGTTTTGAGATAATGTGTTCAGAACTAGTATAACAAGTGAGGAGAAAACTTGATTTATAAAACAATATTAACATTGTCACTCCTATCTTTTCTTTATATAACTTATCAAGTTTATGAATCAAAATTATTTTAAACATTATTTCATATTTAAAAGAAGTTATAACTTCCCGAGTAAATGTTGCAATTAGTTAACCTGACCAACAGAATCCTATCCAAAGGCTAAACTGACTGTACTTGGAGTCTGTGAGAGCTTTTGTTCTGTCTTGCAGAGTACAAGAGAGTAAGTGAGTCTAGATGATGTCCTCTCCTGACCATACAAATAAGAGTTAAACTAAATTAGTCTCAGCAGGAGTTCTTGGGGTTGATGCACAAGAGGGCCCAGGATCAGAATTGTAATGAGTTGTATTTAAGCACTCTGCCATTACCAGAATACATAGTCCCAAATTAAGTGTCTAAATTCCCTTTTAGTGAGTGAAGAGCTTCAGGAATCTATCTCCTCTTGTATTTACAGCCATTAATCATCTCCTGGCACCTAAACTAATCATCCTTTCTCTGAGAAGTAACAGAGATGTAGGACACACAAGCCTTAGACCTTACAGGCCACTTCTGATGGGCTGTGCAAGCTGAGTTCAGACTCTTGTTCTTCCTCTTATCTCAGAGGTTTTAACTCCAACTTTAACAACTTTCACATAAATTACCCATAACCTGCTCTATACATGGACTCAATACCTGTCCTAATGAACCTGTCCCACTCTGTACAGAATAATTAGACACTTGCTGAAGTGACAAGAGAGAAATAAACTGCAAAAAATTCAACAGCTCAGTATTTAAGGCTTTCATGACAAAAATGGGAAAGATAAGGTCCCAACCTGTGTTTGCTGCGTGTCTTATTACTAGCATAACATGGAGACAGCCTACTACAGTGAACAGTTCAGTTATGTTCCTGGGAGATGAAGTACTTAAGTCCAAGTCCAGTCCAGCTGAGAAAGACTTTAAGGCAGGTTTGCCACAGACTAGATGAATGACTGAATCACTTGGCAAACACTGTTTCCTCTTCATTAAATTGTAAGGGAAATTAAATGTATTTTCCTACATGTAGTTCCATAAACAAAATAGGCAGAGGAATTCCAGAGTTATGGTAGTGGTTTGACTTTCAGCATGAATAGGTACAAGCACTGAATCTGCCAATGCCTAGAATCAGATAGCAACTGCAACTAGCAAATAGCAACTTTTCTGACCCTGGCATGCGTTTTTCAAGTGTGCTGAAGAGTAAAAAATACTCTAATATGTACTTCAATAACTAGCTGTACTTTTACTGAAGACTGGCATTAACAATTAACAACACCTAACTGACTTTCTATAATAGAATATATGCTATCCAAATCTGGAAATTCTATTAAATATTGGGGTATGACTTGACCTCAGTTGTGCATATTTTTTTTTCCTCTCCTTTCTGCGGTGTTTATCCATCTGCAGCCTGTGAACTTCAACACAAGTTGCCAGACTCTCTGCTTTGAACTCTCTGTTCCAGTCTTTTCTTCTCTTTAAAACCCATAAATAGAGACAAATTCAGAAAGGGAGAGAATTAATTGCACACAGATTTCTGAAAGGATTGCACTTAGCTTCTGATGGAGAACAGCTGTGGTACACACTCTAATACATGCCATGGATGGGAAAGCATGGTTCCAGCTGGCTGAGGACAGCCACAAGGTCATTCATCAGTGAATACACTCTCTCTCAAGAGGTATGTGACAGACCCAAAATTGTCAACAGTTTTTAGTGGATCTGCCTGTACCTTCTCCTTAAATAAACACTCCAAAACTCTGAGTTTTTCATTTTCCAAAGCTACAATGCAATAATTTTTGAAATAGTGAAAGCTCAGATTTGTTTGGAAAGAAAAAACCAAAACAAAACAAAAACTTATGTGCTCTATATTGATTGAGGGTGAGTCTTTCCCTCCAGTCTTCCTCCCCAGTCCAAAAATAATTGCTGCTTCTGTGGTCTGCAACAAATTTTGCAAAAACTCTAGTACACAAACAGAATGTCTACCTCATAGTGGCTATGTGCCTGCATGGATGAAAACATAAATAGAAGCGTGACCAGCAGGTCGATGGAGGTACTCCTCCCCCCCTACTCTGCTCTCATGAGACCCTACCTGGAGTACTGCGTCCACCTCTGGTGTCCCCAGTACAAGAAAGAAATGAAACTGTTGGAGTGAGTTCAGAGAAGGGGCACAAAAATGACCAAAGTGCTGAAGCACATCCTTTATGAAGAAAATAAAAGACTTTTTACCAAGGTCTGTAGTGACAGAACAAGTGACAATGGTTACAAACTGAAAGAGGGGAGGTTTAGATTGGATACGAGGAAGAAATTCTTCCCTGTGAGGGTGGTGAGACACTGACACAGGTTGCCCAGAGGAGTTGTGTCTGCTCTCTCCCTGGAAGTGTTGAAGACCAGGATGGATGGGGCTTTGAGCAACCTGGTCTAATGGGAGGTGTTCCTACCCATGGCAGGGTGGTTGGAACCAGATGATCTTTAAGGCCTCTTCCAACCCAAACCATTCTACACTTCCATGATTCTACGTCACCTCCTTGACAGTTTCCTAGTCTGTTCTTAACCAGATGGAGAATTTCTGCTTTTGATTGTCTAGTCCTGTGCCAGGTATACAGGGACTCTATCACCCACTCTCACAGGGTGCAAATGGTAAACATGGTCCATCAGAACTAAAATCTATCCCACATAAAATGAGACTTAACCTTGGTCCTTGCCTTCTTCCTTTCCATAGCATGAGCATACAACTGATGCCTAAGATATTTAGTTACTACTTAAATACTTAGTTAGTTTAATAAAGGCGGCAAATAATTGCACTCTGGTGGATCTGTGTTGGTAGGTCTCAGACACAATTCCTCATCTCTCTGCAGCCCAGTACAAAACTAACCAACAAAGTCAAAAGGTAGTCTTCCTTTCTTTTGTTAATCCCATCCTTGTTAAAAAATATTGCATATACTGAGCTTTGAAAAAGGAAAAAAACAACCATTGCCTTCAATAACAGGGCAATTATAGTCACAATGGTGACTCATGCTCTTAAGCCACCATGCATATGATGCAGCATTGTTTATTTGAGAAAATGGGAATCAAGGCTAGAGGGTTATATTCCTAGATTTGATTACATCTTTTAACTCCTCTGATCTTCAGATTACTCACTTATAAGCAAATACAATAGCAAATGTTTAACCAGGCTTGTTATATTTTTTTAATGATGATTTATTATGTTCTGAATAATTTTGATAATTTGGAATACAGGATATTAAAGTAATCTAACTGTTACTATGTTTTATCATGTCAAATAGTGTTCTTCACCAATGGGGTGAGATTAAAGATTAAACCAAGATTAACAAAGTGCTTTGCCATCTTCCTGACTTATGGCAAGTAACAGCAAGACCTCCCATTTTTAGGAATGAGAGGAAGGAAAAAGCACAGTCTTATCACCAATGGAAATAAATCGATTTCAATAGATTTAGAAGAGTTGTTGCTAAAAACTATCATTGCAGTTTATATTGATTAATTCACAGAATGTTATTTATTTATTTATTTATTAATTTATGGTACATTCTTATTGTGATGACTGATCATGCATATCATTAACAAGTATGGCAAGGCTCTCATCGGGATGAGATTGATGACTTTTCAATTATTGATGTAAACGAATCGCCCAATATAGCAACTTGAAGGAATGTATTAAAGAGTCACAGTCAAATCACTGGCTCTGTATACACACTGTTTCATTAAATAAACTCATACTTCATTTGTGCAGTGGGTGAAGAAAGCTAATTAAAATGAGCAACATTTCAACTGCAGCTTCTGGCATTGTTAATCAGTAAACAAAGTCGAAAACTTCAAATAGACGGTCAGGCTTCAGAGTCCAGTACACTTGTAAAAACATTTAAAACCAAAGCAGAAAGAAGTAACAGCATTGAAAATAACATTGAAAGTGAATTTGAAAAATTATTATACCATCCCATAAATTACCATGCATTTCTTGCCCAAGAAATGGATGTGCTGTTACTTCTTACTAAACTTCTTAACCAAAAAAATGTTTAGTCACAAAGTTATACTTCTTTAAATATTCTGGGTGAAATGAGCTCTGCAGATAAGTACATGAGACCAGGAACTGAATTTTAGCAATTTCAATTCACATAAACTTCATAAATGCTCTTAAGCAATTTCATTTTGGATGAATTAACTCTCCAATATTCTTTGTTATTTTAGATTAATCTTAGTTCTTCAGTTCAAACAATGCAGATAAATTTTTGAAAGTCTGGGGCATTGTGTCATTTGGAAACAAATGTGACTTTTCTGTGATTTATGCATGTAAATCTTGCCGTACAAAACAACACACAATGCAATTTTAGCAGCAGCATGTTCCATGCTTCCAACCTGACATTCAGAATGACTAGTAAAAATATAAGAGATGTAAATTACCATATTATCTCAGTCTCCATTTGACCCTCTAAGGAAATAATCAATATTAAAAAAATCAGGAACCTTATTTGTTGTTCTTTGGTAAATTCTAAAAGATTTATTTGTTGATCTACATAAAAACCTGGTATTTTAAAATTTCTTGTCAAATTAAAAATAAAATTATAAAAGAGATTCAAACATTGTAAGATTTGTTATCCCTTACCTTTCTGTTCATTAAAATAGTACATTTACTGTATGAGATACATAAAAAAAGATCTATAAAAATATATTTTTCACAGAACTAAGCAAGGAATGCATTTTTGATATTGTAAAAAATAAACATTTCCATGTATTCCATACAAATTTTACTGTAATTATCAGGTTTTCTTGAAACATTCAATTTTTATTAAATTAAGTTTTTGAGTAGATAAAAACAATTATTTCATTTTTTTGGGAATTCTGTGGGATTTAAATCTTTACTATTTTTCTCATTAGTTAAAAATAAATATTAAGACATTTCTGTACCATTTTATGACAAAAAAAATTAATATCATCCTACACAAATCTATTTGGCTCTGGAGGCCCGTTTTTCTTTATTTCTTTTTATTGAGGAAAGCCTACAGTCAGTAAAGGTCAAAAACCTCAGTTAACATTTGAAAGAAAAGTCCTTCTTTCTTTACATCTGAACAAAAATTTCATGGGATTTTCTTCATCTAACTAACTGATGAATATCTTTTCTGCAGACATCTGTCTTTCTTACAATAGTTTAATTCCACAGATTGCTCTTTTTTTGTTACCCAAAATGAGCTGTGAGTTTTCAGTAGTTTCTGATGGACTCCTATAATTTATACAAATAGATTCCTGAGTCTTTCAAATAAGGAGAATCTGCAATGAGAGTTTGAAAACACTTTTTTTACTTCTTTCTTCTCCTTTTTTTTAAAAATGAAATCAATTACTTTTCTTAATCTCTTCTAGCCATAGTCTTTTCAAACACATAACTAAATAGAAATCTTGATTTCCTACCTAGCACACTGCCAAATCCACCACAAAACTATGTCCCTAAGCACTACATCTACACGTCTTTTAAACATCTCTAGGGATGGTGACTCCACCACTTCACTGGACAGCCTGGTCCAATGACTGATAAACCTTTCAGTAAAAAATTTTTCCTAACACCAAATATAAACCTCCCCCGGCACACCTTGATGCTTCCTGTTGACTCACAGCACTATTCTTTTGTCCAGTCTTTTTTCTCATGGTCATTTCCAGATGTTGGATGTGCTTGTGTATGCAGAAAGATCACTTCTCTTCCGCTTCTGTTTGTCCTTTCTCCAATCAATTGTGCATTATCTTAAGATATTTTATTGGCAGATCAGAAAGACCCTAATTCTGGAAAGCATCATGATTCAGTGAAGTACTTAAATGCAGGCATGAGTCCCAGTGGAACTCTATAAACTTGAATATTTCCCTGAACAGAGGCCAAAGCAGACAATAAGCAAAGTGAAAAAGAGGAAAAAGTATAGCTAATTTGCTAAGATAAATGGAAATTCAACGTGTGGGGCCTACGGAGTAACACAGTTTGTAATTATAGCAATTCAGAAGAAAAAAAGAGAACATTTCATGCTGCCACAGAGAACAATTATTAATATCAGCTCTTTTGTTTTTAAAGAAATACACCTAAGCAACTACATATTAAAAGTTCTTTTACAAAGTTTCTACTTCAGATGTTGCCTTTTCAGTGAAGAGTAATCATATAATTTAAAAATTACTATTCCATTTATTTTTCCATTTGTTTGGTCACCTGTTTCCCATTAATTACACAAGCAGAGGCTCAACAAATAAAGCCCACTGGATTTTATTAAACCAAACAAATGGGTCAACAACTATGATTAAGCTGTCAGCATTAATTAGCAGTTTTCTTTAGTTTCTGCAAAGAGTAAAAAGTTTATGTCTGGGGAAAAAAGTCCTTATATAGTTTATAACAAATAATGTGAAATGATGTTGTTTCTCGTGCTAAGATCAGAAAGTCATTTATATATATAACACCAGCATGTCACACCTCTCATTATTTTTGCTACCTCATTAACTATGAAATTAGATAGGAAAAAGACTACTAGACATTTATTTATTCTGTGGTGGGTTTACCTGCTTTTTTTGTTTTTTTAATTAAAACTAGAATTTTTAGGTTTTTTTAAAGAGAAAGTTAAGAGTAAAAAAAATAATCTACCTGATACTGATCAGGTAATATATAGCCCTACACATCCATAGAAGATGTCCCTTGTCAGACAGCATGAACACAGATGTGGACACTTTAAAGGTATGCATGCCATGAATGTACACATGTTAAAAATAAATCCCTAACCCTAGCTGTTGATGAATACCTTGAGGATTCCAGCGTCAAACTTAAACGTTATCCAATCTCTTACTGATAGTGTCAATTTAGATCTTGGGATTTTCTCAATGCTTACTTGTCCTTTGTAGAAGGAATATACAAGTTTAGGTAATAGAGGAATCTATCACAATAAAATATGTTGCTTTGTGAGTATATGTCTGAATATCTTGAGTCAGGGTTATCCAAAAGGGTTTGACAAATCATTGAACATTAGTGAAGAAGTGTATGAAGCCTGAAACTTATCTGTATTTTAAGACAAAACAGTATTCATCTGCGATCTCATACCAGGCAGGATGATATGCATTATTTATTCATTAGGCCTCTGTTTTAAAAGTTTCATTAGTCTAATCAGAGACTAAAACTACAGTTTTGTGACTTGGGACTATGACTCTTCAGTGTATAAATGACAAAAAGCCAACAATGAAAGCAATTTATTTTACAGATAATGCCTTGGCTAAAAAACACACCTCCAAATCACTTGACAAATAAACCTGTAGACATGTGAACCACTGCAACAGTAGAAAATTCAGCAGCTTGTCCCTTTTCTACTTTCTGCTCGAAATCCAGTGGATGTGTGTGTGGAGGTGGGCGCTTTGAATGTGCAGAATCTCAGGGGAACGGTTCTTAAGTTTCCAGATAAGTGCTTTTTCTTCCTTTCAGTTCACTTACATCCTCTCAGATGCATAGTGCTATAAATCCCTAAATTTGGTGTACTGTTGATCACAAGTGCATTAGGCAAAAATTAAAAAAAGTTAAAAAATTAAATTGGGAAGTCCATTTCAGCTCCTCTCTGGTCCACAGGCTTGCTGAGAATGCCGAGAAAGCCATGCAGAGGTGAGCTCAGAGAGGTGGACCAGGAAGGCTGCAAGAGACATAAGACAAATCATAGGCAGAGCCTGTACCTTGAATGCTCCTTCCTTCAACCTTCTAACTCTCTTTCCTACCTGGATTTTAAGATTTAGGTCATGGCCTGTCATGGCATGGGTATTTAAAGACTCATCTGAAATGAGAAATTCAGGAAAGAAGAAAATTAAGATTAAAATTAACAAATTACAACAGAATTAAATGCTGTCAAGTGGAGAACATCCTGCAAATTCTGCAGGTTTCGTGTCCAGCTGTCATGTGGCCTGTGTGACAGTTCCATTTTTTTGTATATGACATCATTTGAATGTTGCAGCTCATTCACCTTGGCAGGCATCTCACTGATGTCAACTGCCATAAAATTGTCTGAAAAAAACATCTCTAGGGGCTGTTCTCTCTCTCCCTGCAACCTTTCCCTAAATTCACTCCATCCAAGGTTTTTTAATTTATTTATATTATTTTCATACACTTCCAAGAGATGAACAGTTGGAGCTTTGTTTGCTTTTTCCTAAGGATGATCAATTAATAGTAATAAGTTGTTTTGACAGCAACCATAAATGAGGCTGCTGCCAGAACAAATCCTATCCCAAAATGCATGCAGCTTACCTCCACATGAAGTTCGGTGAAGATTTGAAACACAGTTTTGTTTTGTTAGGGATGACAAGCATCACAGAAAAAAACATCTGGAAACTGATGGCCTTATACATGCAGTAAAGTGGAAGGTATCAGAAGACTTGGATCTAGATCTTGACTCTCTTGCCAATCTTTGACAAGCCATTTAAACTTTTTGGCCAAGATTCAAGAAATTATCTGGGCTTTTAACTTCTAAATTCTTATTGATTTCCTATCGACTACTCTAAAACAAGCAGAAGCAAAGGTATATGCACCGCTGAATCATAAATTGCTCTTGGTTGTTTTCCTTATATAACTATACATTTTTCCAAACCTCTCAGGAAACTAAAAAAAACAACAAACAAAGCTTCTCATTTCTAATGTAGTTGTAGGAGAACTGGATGTTACAGGCAGGTCTGAATGAACTGAAAATAATGCCTCTTTTAATAATTTTGAAAAAGGATATTTTTTTTTAAATAAAAACCTCAGCGATTGCATATATCACAATGGATTTGAAGAAAAATAACAAATATGCTGCATTTATTAGAATAACAGTTCATCCTTTTTTTTTTGTTTTGTTTATTTTTCAAATTCTTCAGCTCTATTTTCTCTGACCGCTTCTGGATGTTTATTTTTATTGATAAGAGTGTGTTGAGAATCCTTTCCTTTCTTTTTGAGGAAAACAATATAAATATAAAACTTTTCAAAAGTTTCTGTTCGGCTCAAGTCTCCTTTGTTTCACATCTCTTGTTGCAGAGCTAGGAGAAGATGGAATAAATAAGATATCACTTTGTGTGATCTCCTGCATATAAAAAGTAATTACTTTTCTTCTACTTGCCCTTGGATCTGTTAACTTGTATCTGTTAAGGTGCATCTACCTGGAAAACATCTGTTTTTATAGGTATCAAGGATAATTTATTTATTCTCTCAGGACTTTCTTCCAGCAGTTAATCACTCACAAGTTTCTACAATTTTGCCTAGTAAACTTTCCTTGGCATTAGGTTATCAATCATCAGGTTATGCTACACTTCTGCTGACTAGCACTTAAAACCAGTCTTTACAGTCCAAACACAAGATATCCCCACATTTATATATTGTAAAGTTAAGAATCAGAGTTAAGTCCTTAACTGTGATACAGACAGGTTTTTTTAGAAATTAAGGTTCTCTAAAATGCTTTGTTCAGCTCACAAGTACATCTCAATGGAGCAAAGCTTTTTACAGTAATGACCAATGATAGGACAAGGGGCAATGGTTGCAAACTGCAGCATAGGAGGTTCCATGTGAATATAAGGAGAAACTTTTTCACTGTGAGAGTGACAGGGCACTGGAACAGGCTGCCCAGAGAGGTTGTGGAGTCTCCTTCACTGGAGCCATTCAAAACCCGCCTGGATGCATTCCTGTGTGATGTACTCTAGGTGACCCTGCTCTGGCAGGGGGGTTGGACTAGATGCTCTTTTGAGGTCCCTTCCAACCCCTAGGATTCTGTGATTCTGTGATTCTGTGATCTCATAATAGATCTTTCATCCTCTTTGGTTTTCATCAAAGGATGTCATATTATTATACTAACCACATTTAGGCTCCTAATTTGCCTCTTAATTCCATTATTTTTCTGAGGTGCATGTATTTGCTGTTGATTGTAGCTAGGTGCAGGACCACCTCTGAGGTTCCTCGGGAAGGCAAAGATACAGCAACATAATCCAGCATTTGGTTCCCTGTCTCAGGGCCCTCATTAACTTCATGACCCCCTTGATTTCTTTAATTTTACCCATATCATTTCATAATTCTGAAGAAATTAAGAAGGGTCAAAATGGATTTGAAGAAAGACCATACAGAGCTTAAAAAGGGAAGAATTACATTTCTTTGTCCTTGCACAGCAGTTGAGAGAAAAAAGAAAATTTTATCATGGCATTTTCTGTTTTCTTTGTTTTCCTTATACACAAACCAAGAGGGGGAGAAGGAAGAGTGGGAGCAGAAGCAGGATCTCCTAGAAGCACAAGTTTGTAGTGTAATTGCTAGCAATTGCACTACAAGCATTTCTGTTCTTCATTCTCTTATAAGAGCTATAACGGGAGGTGGTGGTAGTGGTAATCTAAGTAACATATCAGTGTAAAAAAGGTCACATAAAAGAGTTATATCTGTGTATATCTGTAGAAATTCTCCAGAGATCTTGTGTGGCAGAACCCACACTATATAGAAATATAAGTTTTTTGCACTTTTGAGCAAGGGCCTGCTACCTGACAACTTCTGCTTCAACATTATGGTCCTTCTTTCATGGACTCAGAGACATTCAGCCAAAACTCATCCAAAAGCACATGAATCACTCAGAAATACTGAATAACAGTGAGACATTTTGAGCAGATGTATTTCTATAAACAAATATATACATGTGTATAAACATATATATATACATACATATATATATAGAGAGAGAGAGACCTTGACAAGATAGAGAGATGGGCTATCACCAATCACATGAAGTTTAACAAGGGCAAGTGCCAGATTCTGCACCTGGGACGGGGCAACCCTGGTGGTATGGACAGACTGGGGAATGAGTGGCTGGAGGGCAAGCGTGGTGGAGAGGTACCTGGGGATCCTGGTTGATCGCAAGCTGAATATGAGCCAGCAGTGTGCCCTGGCAGCCAGGAGGGCCAACTGTGTCCTGGGGTGCATCAAGCACAGCGTGGCCAGCCAGTCAAGGGAGGGGATTGTCCTGCTCTAATCCACACTGGTGTGGCCTCACCTCGAGTCCTGTGTGCAGTTTTGGGCTCCACAGTTCACAAAGGACGTCAAGCTATTGGAGCAAGTCCAGAGGAGGGCCACAAGGATGGTGAAGGGCCTAGAAG
>VZRW01011774.1:2590-15514 GCA_013398125.1 Aegotheles bennettii | reverse complement strand
AATATGACACTCATTTTTAAAAAATTAAGACCCTGGGAAATACCGACCTGTCAGCCCCACCTCTGTGACTGTGAAGATCATAGAATGGATCCTCTTAGAAGTTATGATAAGGCACGTGGAGGACAGGGAGGTGATTCGAGACAGTCAGCATGGCTTCACCAATGGTAAGCCCTGCCCGGCCAATTGAGTAACTACATCAGTAGACAATGGGAGGGCTATAGATTATTTGGATTTCTGTAAGGCCTTTGACATTGTCCCCCATGACTTCCTTCTCTCTAAACTAGAGAGATATGAATTTGATGGGTGGACTGTTCGGTGGGTGGAGAATTAGTTGGATGGTCACACCCAGAGGGTAGTGGTTGATGGCTCTATGTCTTGATGGGCACAAGTGACAAGTGGTGTCCCCCAAAGCCCCATACTGGAGCCAGTAATGTTTAATATCTTCATCGATGTCAGAGACAGTGGGATCAAGTGCTCCCTAAGCAACTTCACAGATGACACCAAGCTGAATCGTGAAGTTGACACATCTGAAGGATGGGATGCCATCCAGAGGGACCTAGACAAGCTCGAGAAGTGGGCCCAGGGGAACCTCATGAGGTTCAACAGAGAGAAGTGCAAGGTCCTGCACTTAGGACAGGGCAATCCTCGGTATCAATACCAGCTGGGGGATCAAGGGATTGAAAGCAGCCCTGCTGAGAAGGACTTGGGGGTACTGGTAGACATAAGGCTGGACATGAGCCAGCAATGTGCCCTTGCAGCCCAGAAGGTCAGCCATGTCCTAGGCTCCATCAGAAGAACTGCGACCAGTAGATCAAGAGACCGAGTGAAGTGATTCTGCCCCTCTCCTCTGCCCTGGTAAGACTGAAGTCTGTGTCCAGGTCTGGAACTTTCAGCACAGGAAGGACAAGTCCACAAATATGGTCAGAGGCTTCGAACACTTGTTCTATGACAAAAGGCTCAGAGAATTGGGCTGTTCAGCCTAGAGAAGAGAAGGTTCTGAGGAAACCTCATTGCCACCTTCCAATAACTAAAGGGAGCCTACAAGAAAGATGGGGACAGGTTTTTTAACAGAGGATGAGAGGAAATGGTTTTAAACTGAAGGAGGGTAGATTTAAGTTAGATATAAGGAAGACGTTTTTCACCATGAGGGTGGTGAAACACTGGAACAAGTTGTCCAGAGAGGTGGTGGATTCCCCATCCCTCGAAACTTTCAAGGCCAGGTTTGATGGGGCCCTGAACAACCTAGTCTAGGGGAGGATATCCCTATGCATGGCAAGGGAATTAGACTAGTTGATCTTTAAGATCCCTTACAACTCAAGCAGTTCTGTGATTCTGTGGTTCTGTGATATGAATATTTAATGTAAAGCAATACATTTTAGGTGCCTGAATAGGGGACTCAGAGATTTCCATTTTGACCTTCTCAGCACTCCCATACACACCTTTCAAGCAAGTCACCCAACCTCATGTGCGTCAACTCACTTGCCTCCAGTCAGACTCACTTAACAGACAGGTGTGTCTCAAAGTCAAAGTGATTAATATCTACAGACTATTTAGAGAACTTTTAGTGAAAGGTATAATGCATTAATATTATTGCAGATGGTGAGTTTTCCTATCCTTTTTCTTACAATTGTTCAACCAATTTTCAGTTGGTGTTTCTTGATTTCCTGCATGTGAAAAGATCACGAAGCATCAAGAGTAATTTCTTTTTTTGTTCTTATTTGCAGCCCTTCTCACATCCCCTAGAATTACAGTACCTACTTACAATCATGTAGCATTACCTATTGAGAAACATCTGACTGCTGTAAGAATGGACTAAAAATAAAGATACCACTGCAGTTGTAACACAGAATAGCACATTTTGAAGCTGTTTATTCTTGTTTTGTGTAACCCAAGACCAAGATTTTCATCCTTTATAGAACATCAGCTTGCTAAACACAAATATTTTCTAGCCAAAAAAGTCACTAAATATGTGAAGCTGTAATCTTAAACAAACAGATAGAAATAGAATGGAAGTGAGCCTAATGAAGATACTGGATGTCATAGAGATGTAGCTGTATTAGAAACGAGAGATATTGGGAAAGGCATGCTCAACAGTGGAGCCAAATTCAACATTTCATTCTGTGAATGACTATGAGATATGGAAGAGCTTAGGGTGCTACAATGAATATTTTGAAATTAAAAAATGTCTTATTTCTCTCATTGCACCACTTTAGACCCATTGCCTAAGATGGCTTGCAGTGGGGTAAAGAAAAACAAAAATCAAACTCCTAAAGGAATACAGATTGAAAGTAACTGAATATTGACTATTTTGACAAAAACTGCATTTGCAACTGTCTTGGTTTAAGTGCCCAAGGAAAGACACAACCCAAAGAACAGAATTTGCTCTTTGTTACTCCCCTCCACCCTTCCAGGGGAAGGTAAGAGGGAAATAAGGAATAGAGGCTTAAAGGTTGGAAGTTGAAGCTGTAACAGATTTAATGAAATGGGGAAGGGGGAGTAACAGGCTGGAAAGGAACAAGATATACAAATATATATATACAATCAGATTCCGATGATCACTGTTACAAGTTCCCAAAAGTCCCTCATGGCAAAGACAATGCGGAAAAAAAGAGTTCAAAANATTCTACAGAGCGCATGGAGAGCTGATGACAAAGGCAGGATTCTTTCTCTCTTTGGGACCTCTCCATGTGGCAAGGAGGCAAGGAAAGGGAGAGCAGGAAGAAGGGGAGGAAATTCCTGTTTTCCTGGCTTTTATAGAATTTGGCAGGAAGTGGGAGGGAATACAGATTCCTAAGCTTTCCCCACCCCAGACCCCTTTTCACAAAGGATCCTAAACTTCACCCTCCTCTCCACTCCCGTAAATTTTGCCTGTGTCCCCTCACACCATAGCAGCAACTAAAAACTCTCAGCCTCCTTGCAGGGATTAACTAAGGATGTGATTCATCTTCCTCAACCTTCCTCACCTTTCTAACCTGAGTTTAGATCTGAGAAGTTCATAATCATTTTCTTGACAGCAATATAAGAAAATGAGCAACATTTGGATATCATTCATCCCATCTTAAGATAGGGGCCTGTGATACATACTGTTCATGTCTTTCTCTCGATCAATTATAGACAGATTTTCAAACAACTGACTCAGACTTCAATAACAAATTTTTATGTATCTAGAGACAGACAGACCATTCAGCTACACCACTGATTTCACCTGGGAGGAAAAAAAGCAAAAAAAGAAAACCTAAAAAATCATCCACTCTTCACTTTCAGTGTTAAGCACTGGTGTGGTTTGAGCACATAAAATATTTAGTTCTTTAGATCTAATAAATTACAGGTGGGTAAAATCATCCCCATCTTCACTCAACTTATAAACACGCTGAAACAAACTAATGATCTGAAAAGGACTTTGTGATTTTTTCAGTTTCATCAGTTTGATTGTGTATAAAAGACCTGTGCAACAGACTCAGTGTAAGGCAGGGTATACACATTTCTAAATTTCATCATATATGTTAGAAACATTAATTTTTTATTTATTTTTTTTTTGTTCTTCTTGTGAATATGTATCTTTATTATCTACTTTTAAAATACAAATATGATGCTATTAAGTATTTTATAACTCATAGTTAAAACGCTTGTTCACAAAAATCTAATTTTTTTTGCTTTTTCACAAATATTTTGTGATTAGCTCTAATTGTTATTCTGCAAGAATATGCAACAAACATTTCAGAATACTTACTGAATGAGTTTGTTAAAAGGGTATATACTGTGCAACTGGCCATTTTAACCTTCTCATAATTAGCATTCATTGACTTAACCAAGATAATTCTAATAAAAAAGAAGAAATATGTCAATGAACCATCCAACTATCCTTCTTACCTACATATTGACAAATAATAAATACTGTCATTTGCTTTGGGAGAAATGCAGAGCATGTTCCTTATAACTTCAGCATTGTCTGGAACATTGCTAACACAAAACAATGATTTGTAATGTTGCTTCAGACTACATTCCACCCTATTCCAAGAGATTCAGTTTACAACTTTATCACATTTAGTGTCTGTACTAGAGTCTTGTAGAAGATACTTCACAAGAGGAATCTGGAAATGATACACTATAGCCACACAATTACTTTGGATTACAGGGACCTGCTTAATGCTAGCTGAAAATGATAAACCCAGGACTTTGGTCAAACATCCCTGGGTTTCAAAAGTTGTTCAGTCCTTTTTGGATGAGGAGGAGTAAAATATTACCTCTATTCTGATTCTGAAACATCATCTTTAAATAGAAGTTACCGATTTTACAGAGGTAACACTGAGAAGGTAAGACTTCTCGTTGGGAAGAGAAAGATCTTTTAAATTACATTTTGTCTTTGGTGTGTACTGGGTATCTTGGATGTTATGAATATCAATCAAGCTGTAGGAAAGTTGTGAGTTCCTTCTCAAAATCAACAAAATTAAGCTCAGCACTATAATGACATCCCTGATGCTGGGAAAACTTATTGTCATGTTGACCATTACCAAGTCCCTTTTCATGGTGTGCCCTTACTAAGTCTGTATTTTTTTTTTAGATATCAAAAGAAATAATTAAATTTAGCTACCTCATGCCATGCTGTTAGATGCTGAGATAGATATTTTGCTCTCTCACAATTCCAAAAATAAATTATTTAAATTTCTTGATTTTCCATAGTTTTCCCTCTTATTTGGCTCCTGATCTGTTGAGAGCATGGCAATTAACCTTGTATCCCAAAGAAATGAGAGAGAGGGATTCAAAACTCTCAGTCCTCAAATCTCACATCTTCCCTGTTAGTGTCACATGTTTAAACAATATCAATGTTTCTCCATCCCAGACAAGTGGATTTTCCCAGAACCTCAAGGGCAGGAAATTCCAGATAATATTTACTGTGAAGAATATTTGTAAAAGGAGAGGAGTGACAAAGAATAGAGTGTATTTATTTAACCCCTAGCCCATTTTCATTTCAAGGATTTTGTCTACATGTTTTACTGAGCCTCTACTCAGAAATTAGACTGCTCTCTTTAAATCTTACACCCTGCTTTGGCTTTGAAGGGGTTTCAAAAGCTGGCAGCTTGGATGTGGCACAGCCATGCGGGCATTTTTGAAGTGTCAGGTCTAATACTAAGCTTTGGAAAAGAAATGCAATTTGCTTTGAGGGTTGCACTTATTATTGAGAAATATTGTTGTAATCCAATTTTTTCATTAAATCTCTCTCCCTTCCTCGCTCCTTCTATTGCTTCCTCTCTTTCCCTCTCTCTTCCAGACACATGAATTCATACACACTTTACTCACAGGCACACTCATACCTAGTTCTTTTTCTCTCCCAGTCCTTCTTATAGCAGAAAAAAGATTAAACCTTGTGATTTCAGAGGGAAGTGGCAGCTTGATTTAAATATGTCATTAAAAAGGAGACATAGCAGTTCTGAAATCTTCTAGATATTATTTCATTATTTGCTAGCTTTCCAAAATAAATTGTCCCATTTTACTGCTTGAGCATAAGCCAGGTTACGTTAAAATACTGATCCAGTAAGACAAACGGATGAAACTTTGTATTATGTGCAAAACAAAATATTGAATATACATACTGTGACATATCTTTATGCTGTCATAAAATGAGATCAAATTTCATTAGTTTACAATGCTCATTGCAGATGAAGTATGAGAGAGAGAGAAAAAAGATTAAAGAGAATTCCCAGTTAAAAAAACCCTGTTTTGCAGAACTCTGGTTCTGTGATTTGTCCTTTCAGTTCAGCACTTTAGGACCCTTAGCAGAATGGATAGAGTTAGAAGAGACATAGCATTATAGAACACACAGCAAAACATCCCCAAAGTAGTTACTCCAGCCACTGGCATAACAGTCATTCAACTGTGTCATGTAACCATGTACTGTGTCAATGTTAAAGCAGTAAGACCTTTAACACATCTGTCTACTTACCTCTGGGACTTCATATTAGGGACTTCCAATGCAATGCTATTGACTAAAAGCTGGTGGCAGGAGGATTGTTCTTTTCAAATGAGTCCATAATGATCTGCATTTCAGATGAGTTTGGATATCATGTCAACAGCTGTAGAGCAGACCACACCTAACAGGCAAAGGTCATTAACCACAAAATTCCTTGTCTGAATGTGTGTTATAAGAATATACATTCCTGTATGTATTCCAAGCGAACACACTAATTTTTAGTATGTTGTTTGGCACAAAGTTGGCACCTTTGCCTATAATCATGGATAAAAGCCAGACAAGTAGAAATGTCATTCTCCTAGGTCTGATATCTTTTTTGAATGACAAGATAAAAATGTTCCCTTTCATTTGTTAGTTAAAGAACTCAGTGACTACTGAAACCCCAAGAAAGAAATGAGAAACATCAGCCCTGAGTACATAACTATTTCACCATCATTTTTCTTGCTTTGTTTTCAACAAATGACTGTAAGTGCAGATGTAAGAGTAAGACTGGACATCAGAATTATTTGAGGGAATCATTCATATAAATGAATATGTAACCAGCTTTTCAAAGTGGGGAGGAGGGTGATTGTATTGAAGTTCTCTTTTATGTAGAAGTTAAATTAATTCTACTCAGTATGATTATAATGTTTTAACCAGGCTGAGCTCCTGTTCCTTTGTTTCATTGTCTTGTTTTTCTTATAAGTAAAGAAAAATAAAGCGCTAGGTAATTTAGCTCTGTCTTAAGGTTTAAAAAATATGACTACTAATTTTATTAATTACTGATTTTTATTAATCATACAATTAACACTCATTAATCAATGCATAATTTAAAGCTATGAGAATAGGGTTTTTTTTCAAGTGTAAATTTAATTCTTAGAAAAATGCAGGAGCACTGATAAGAAAACCCTAAATCAGTTTGTCTATACATAATAATAATAAGAAAAAATTTTGTTAGCAGCATCTGTCTTGACAAAGTTTAATAACAAATTCAGTGTCCATGGACACTGACATTTGATAGTTTGTTAATGAGAGAAGAAATTGTAAATTATCTGTATTTCAAATTGTCTTCAGGAGTCTTCTTCAATGATCAATGAATTTTAATACTTGTTCCAAGGGAGAAATGCATTTGTCTTCCTAGCATACGTAAACTAGATAAAGAATCTATGAGATAATGTCATATTGTGGTTTTGATATCTTTTGCTTATTCTTTCTCTCTCTGTCTTTTTCCTTGTATATATGTGTGTATATGCACACACAGAGAGAGATTCGTTTTGTATATTTACATATGCATATGTGTATGTATATGCATGCACATTTATATATATACATTGGATACACATGGACAGAGGAAATCCAGGTTACCCATAAATATTACAGACTGAGTATTGCTTAGAATAAAGCCACCACACGATTTAATTTCTTGTTTCTATCTCCGTGTGAGTATCTGTGTACATTTGCATTTGTACATGTGTGTATAAAGAAGAATCTGCTTAGAGGTGTCTTTGTTCACTCTTGCTTTGGGCTGAATTGAATCTGTCCCAGAGTAAAAAGTACAGTATCTAATCCAGAGAGCCACCCACAGCCCCTGAGATTGTTGAACAACAATAGGATTATCTTGAAAAGCATGAAGAAGAAAAAAAATATTATTTGGTTTCCACACAGACAAGAGCTGGTTCTTTCTTTTAAATAAATACTTCCATGTTTGCTTTGGTTTTCACCTTGTCCTTATTCTGTCTACATGGTCTGCACTCTACTTAAGCCATCACGTACAAATTTTAGCCAGTGTTGTGATTAAATGTGCCAGGTAAATCATATTCGTGTTTAACCAAAGGTATCCCTTCAACTTTGGATCAAATTCCTCATCAGATACAAATCAGAACACTGTCCCATTTTAGCTGTATCTGTGTACACTAGATATATGCCTGTTTCTTATATTGATTTTGCAATATTTTTATGATATAAATGTGCATGCAACATTGTATAGAAGTAGTGTTTAAAACATGGAGAAAAAAGTTGTACTCAAATTTCCAAGCTCAGTTACAGGTTTACATCTGAAAGCCAGGAGTAAACAATAAATAATAACAGAAATAAGTTTTATTCTGAATTGCACAATTTTGCTTGGGTAAGATTTGGATTTGCCATTCAGTCTTTTTACCAAAACAAGTGCATTTTGACCTTGACTTTAAACCTACCATTAAATGATTACTCCTAAGCTTTTGCAAAGATCTCTCTTTTAGAAGGTTTACCACAAATATTTAGAGTTTTTTGAGGACTGCAAATATAAACATGGTTATTTTCACATTTTAACAGATAAACTTGAGATAGGAAAAGCTTGCAAATGGCTTCTGCACAAATATAAGCATTTCCTTTCTTCCCATTCTTGTCCCATTTGAGAACAAATAACAACAAAAAATGTTTCTTAACACCCAATGGTGTACTTAACACTGGCAGAAGTATGTGTCTTCTATGGATTTATGGTGAGAAATGTCAATATCAAAACATTTGTGACAGCTCTTATCTCTGCTCTATTGGGCTGCACATGTATTAAAAGGTGAAAGCTAACTTGCTTTTTCTCATTTTATGTCTGTTTTTGTGGCTCAGACCATTCAACCAACACAACAAGGTCACACATATGCATGGTGGGTGTTATAAGTAAAATCATAAAAGTTTAGCCATTTACCTGAAATGAACCAATACATTACCACTGGCTACTTAAAAAACCCATAGCAAAAATGGAAAACATAAGAATAGCAACAATGGTTCAGATCAGGGATTCTTCTTGCCTAACTTTCCTGTTCTTTAATGGGGACCATGAAATATTTCTAGGGAAGAACAAAAGGAGGGCAAGTTAACAATAGTAATTAAACTGCATGGAAGGTGTCACTACCCTTAGAAATATCTGTGAATGTAGATGGTCTTATATAAGGGTTAAACTCAGTTTGCAAGTTAGACTGTCATTCACTGCCTCAGCAATGACTGCTTCAGTGGCAACATATTCTAGAAAATAATATCAATTAATCAAAATAAAAATGTCTTTGAAATTATTTCTGACCAATGCCACCAATGAATCAGATCTTCTGCATGCATTATAATCAAGATTCTTATAATGTAACTTCAGAGTTGCTAAGTCAAAATTTGCAATCCAAAAGCAGAGCTGTGGTAAAAATTCAGGAATCCAAAGCTGTGTTTGCCAGTATGGATGTGTTCAACTTCTTCTCTATAGATATCCACAAGTATCAGAAGCAACAGCTTCTGGCCAATGTGAGCTGAGAACAGATGACATCCATGCTGTTCTATGTTGTCATCACGTGTTGATTAAGGCACTAGCAGTAATTTCCACATCTATAACCTTTTCATTCAAGAACTTTTGCAGGTTTTAATTCATTAGCCTGTACAACAACTCCGTGCTTATGTACTAACAAGTCTGGAACAAGCTCTGTCAATGTCGTCATTCTCAGCCTTCCTCTGTCTCTATCCTTTTCTGTTGATGTCTAATTTAAAGTGTGTTTCTGCACTACTTACTCTGACTAAGCACTATGTAGTCATACAGGTATTCATCTTAGGACAACATCAAGGGTATCTGTGTCTGACAGGTACTGAGCTTCTATTCTGGAGGATTAAACTGTCTTCCCTGGGGCAGAAACCACAACTAGGGCCTCTGCACCCCTGAACCCTGCCAGTCAAGCACAGATAAAACAACTCCCTTCTGTTTTCACTGTGAGGAACTTGTTTACTGGTATACCATTTCTACAGCTGCCTGAAAACACTGTGTGATACTACAAGAGAGAAAGTAAAAAAACAATGCGATAGACTTGATATCACTGCCATTTCTTTGAGTGACTTTTCAGTGCAATTCATGGGGAAGTATTATGCAAAACAATAGAGAACACCTATAACATTAAAATAAAGGTGATATTTTCAGTGTTGTTCTGTTGTTATTCAACAAATAAAATAGGGGTTGATTTTTTACAGTGCACTGAGTGGGGCTTGTATCCCGCTCATTAGCACTACATCCCCCGCAGCACATACATGCACTGACTTCCTAGCTCTTTCCTCTCCATCTTCCCAGCTCCCTCCTCTCTGTCTTCCCTAATTCCTAATTCCTAATTCCTAATTCCTTGGTGAGGCCACATCTGGAGTATTGTGTCCAGTTCTGGGCCCCACAATTCAAAAAGGACATGGAACTGCTTGAGAGAGTCCAGCGCAGAGCCACAGAGATGATTAAGGGAATGGAACATCTCCCTTATGAGGAGAGGCTGAGGGAGCTGGGTCTCTTTAGCTTGGAGAAAAGGAGGCTGAGGGGTGACCTCATCCATGTTTACAAATATGTAAAGGGTGAGTGTCAGGATGATGGAGCCAAGCTTTTGTCAGTAATGACTAATGATAGGACAAGGGGCAATGGTTTTAAACTGGAGCATAGGAGGTTCCATGTAAATATCAGGAAAAACTTTTTCACTGTGAGAGTGCCAGAGCACTGGAACAGGCTGCCCAGAGAGGTTGTGGAGTCTCCTTGGCTGGAGACATTCAAAACCCCGCCTGGATGCGTTCCTGTGTGATGTACTCTAGATGACCCTGCTCTGGCAGGGGGGGTGGACTAGATGATCTTTCGAGGTCCCTTCCAACCCCTTAGATTCTGTGATTCTGTGATTCTGTAATTCAGGACAAGGATGTGCTCATCCCTGACAGCAGCACAGTTTTATATATTTTTAAGCCTGAAAATTATCATTCTACTATTCATTATAAGGCAGCTAGGATTTCATTTAGGATAGAGCTTGCTAGGCTAGTACTTGCTAGAGATCCTTACCTCACAAAACATAAACACAGATGAAAAAAAAACAAGGAACTTTCTGAAAAGAGCCATAGTAATCTGTACTGCTGGAATAAAACATCAATTCAATTATTTAGAAAGATGTACAGTCCTTCCCACTATCTAAACAACTTGCAAGGGAAAGTTTTGTCCCAAGAACAAAAGGAATGGAATCAGAAAACCACTATTATTAGTGACATTGTGTACAAGTAAAATCCTCTGCTTGGTAAGGATGTACTCTTTTCAGTGATCAGATCAAGACAGTTCAGGACAGAAACTGCAGTTATTCAGTTCTGACAACTCAGAAAATTAAGTTAAAAGAAAAAAAAATTACTCCTTTGCATTAGTTGTCTGTGAACTCCTCTCCAGTAGTCTTTGAGCTGAACTTTTACAAGTAAATCTGCACGCCTGGGTGTTTGTGTATATAAGGGAGAGAACCACCAATCCAGTGTATCATTTACAACTTCTGCTCACAAAGGTTTATGCCTAGCACAAGCAGATCAATCTTCACATACATTCAGGAACTGAAGATACAGGATTGCTCACTGGCACATTAAGCTGTGATGTTCACATAAGGTTGGTACATAAGAATGAAAGGTCTTCTGATTACTCATGGCCATCCGCGTGGCCTTCATGTCTGTTTAATTGACTGAATGTCTGATCCTTCTTTCTGGTGCTCCCTTTTTTGTGGACATCATGTGCCATAGTAAGGAATGACAATTTCTGAAGACCTTGTGCAGTAGTATCTAAGTCATCCTCTCCTCTCCTCTCCTCTCCTCTCCTCTCCTCTCCTCTCCTCGACTCTCTTCTCTCCTCGAATCTCTTCTCCTTGAATCTCCTTGAATTTCCTTGAATCCCCTCTCCTCAAACCTCCTCTCCTCGAATCTCCTCGAACCTCCTTGAATCTCCTTGAATCTCTTCTTCTCACCCTAATCCCCTAACCCTCTCCCCCTCCCCCTCCCTCTCCCCCTGCTTTTCCTTCTACACACTTCAGCAGTACACCTATAGAGGAAAGTGTACCTCGCATCTGTCACCCCTCACATGCACACACACATATACACACACAACTCCCACATGCACAAATATATAAACTTGCTTATACAAAATGTGTTCAAGGAAAAGGCTGTGCTTGCCTGAAGCAGAGGCCAGATGCTGTGACTCCCAGCTTTCTTCCATCAAAGCTGTGCAGTTTCGAAATTAAAATCTACAGCAATAATGAAACATATTAAAATGCATGCAAAGTCTTGAGGGCTTATAATATGCTAAAAACTGGCAATGCATGTTTACATCCATATATCAACTTGGATGTGCTGAAAAGATTTAAAGTGTAAAATATGCAAATATGTGTCATATTGTCACACTTGGTCTCCCTAATGGAACTCCCTTTCATCTCAACTCTCCTTAATTTCATGAATATTACATGCCCCTCACACCTTTTACTACGGCTGTTGCTAGGCTGAGAAGATTATGAAAATATGTTAATAGTAACTTTCATCAAATAAAAGTTGTAATATTCTAAATAATATAAAATATCTCTTAAACTACAAATGGTTGAGTTTTTTAAGCTCTTTTATTTTCCACTGGAAACTCAGATAACTACTGGCCAATTAAATTAATAAGGAAATAGTGCGGAAATTATAAAAATGTACTCCATGTAATTGGGTGAATTCAGAAAACTTTTGTGTGCATATGTGTACATGTGTGTGTATGCTCATAAACATGACAAACATCTTGCATAGATGTGTCTGTACAAAGAACCTGAGGTTTTTTTTTTCCATACTTTTTTTAGACACCAGGCTTTTTCCTTATTTACTTTGATTCTCAAGTCCTGCTAAGCAAGTAAAAATGATTTTTAAATTTCCTTGTGTTCATTATATAATACCATTCTTCTAAAGTTTTCAGAAACTAGCACTTCTTTGATGAACAGGGCTATTTGGATATTTGTGGCCAAAAAAAAGCTGTTAAAATAGAAATTTTAAAGGAATTTTAAAATTTATATATATTTAAACTATGCATTATTTCTTGTGGATTGTCAGTTTGTTCTTGGCATTTGAGTTAATTTCTTCAACCTAATTACAATTTTTTTCTGTGTATTACACTTTTTCTATTAGAATCATTCATTAAATAAAACCTTTTTTTTTCTATTTTCAGGTTTTAATGGTTTTCA
>VZRW01011770.1:0-24332 GCA_013398125.1 Aegotheles bennettii | reverse complement strand
TTTTTTTTTCCTTGCTTCTTTTATACGAAGTCAAAATACTCTTTTTCATGCAGGTTTTCATACACAACACTGACAGTTGTTTCAGTGTTCTTTCATGTAACTGCTTGCCTGATATAAACTCTTGGTATGTATATGGAAGCATTTATCTCATTGTGTATACACAGAAGTGTCTTGCAAGGCTACTAACTAAAGTGTAAAGACTATGTTTCACTCACCATTGTTACCTAGACCTCCCCATAAGGTCTCTTCTGAGTTGCCTTGTGCTGGTGTCTATAGTCCTAGCCTGTTCTGATGCTTTTAAATATTGAGTTTTCTGTTTCAATTCAAGCATGTTAGGAATGCAAACTTTTTTGTGTTTCCTTGCAGAGACCACAGAAATGAATCTCAAAGGTAAAATAATTAGAATCATAAAACTCCTAAATCGTGCACCCTTTCTCCTGCTTGTCAGAAAATCAGTTATATCACATAAAGTGTGTATACAGCATGTTTTCTATTGTGTCCTTCTCATTTCTACATCCCTGTTATTTATGTAATGCATTATCTGTACATAAACACTTAGTGCAACTTGAGAAAACAACACTTCCACAGGAAAGTTAATGGAAATATACCTAGTTCCTAGCCACAATCCAGAAAAAGTTTACCAAGTGCCTTATGTTCATAACATGTTTCTAAGCACAGACTATCGCTGTAAAGGGACTTGAGGTTGGAAGGTTTGTTTGGGTTGGGCTGTGGAACTGCACCAATATAAAATTTTTATTTTTAAAATACTTTTTATTCATAAGTCAAAACTAGATGCCTCATGCAAGGCATTTCTAATTAATAGTAATGAATGAATAGGCCAGTAGTTATGTTCAGGTGTCACATAATGCCCAAGATATTTAAACAGATCCCACTCAAATATCAGCAGGTTGTGATTCCATGTTTCATGCTTCTCATACAAGGATATTCTCTGCTTATCCTCTGAGATACCTCCTTGATCCTTTCTGAACTGTTAAATGGTACCCAAAGGCCTTTTGCTCACACAAACATCCCATTACTTTTAGGGAGAGAGATGAACTTTTAGTCCTGTCCACTAATTTACTTACTGCTCATAGTTTGTTACTGCTCATGGACATCAGGAGATCCCAGGCATGAAAGCTGAACGTCTAGTATAAATATGCTTTCCTAACTACACAGTATGAATGTACTGAGGCAAATTCCTGAACATGTGGAAGGATGAACTTGAGCTGGCTGTCCCTGTAACTATCTGAATTCGGATTCCTTATTCCCTCTTAGCACTAAATGCTCTTTGAAGTTGAATCTTTGAACATTTATAATCACTGAAAGTAACAACCTTTCCTCCTTTTTTATAATATCCAAAAGAAAATAAACAGATGCCTAAGGAGAGGGGAGTCATGTAAGTTCTTCAGTTGTAAGCCAGTACCTGCAATATGGAGTTTATATACAGAAGATGCATTAAAAGATGTTTTTCAATTCCTCTTTTCTCCTTTTTTCCCCTTTTTCTTCTGATGCTGATGTTTTAAGGGTTTAGGGAAAGTTTTGCTGTTGCTTTGTTTTGCTGTTGCTTCATTTTATTGATCTTTCTACGCTAAAAGGGAATTCAGCTGGAAGGACTTTGTTATATGGATGTTGTTTAACTAGACTTGCTAGAGGAGACATCCCTGCACATCAACTTTTTCTATTGACAGTAGTGTCTCTTCAATAAACTCGAGACACAGGAAATTCCTTAAGATGTTTTCTGAGGTAGGGAGGTCATTTTTCTGGCAGTGGCTTTTTGGTGTGATTTACTACAACATACTCTTCACGAAGAGAATAGCACACCAGCCCTTAGGCAATAAGCTGTTTGCTAATACAGTGTCCAGAGACTGTATCACTACTGGGCTGGTTTTTGGACCGTCAAGGCCTACAATTTCTATGTAACACCTTGGAGATAGTGCACTGACTTTTTCCCTTTTCCTTTATGCATGGAAAGAGTGGTGAGAGCAAGTAGCCACAGTACTGGCAGAGTACTTTCTTAAAAGAAAAATATGTATATGTAGTAATACCAAATTTATAATAGTTTCATTTCTGACATACACTCTAAGAACACATAGAAAGCAGAAATAAATGCATACTACAGTCTTTTAACTATAAAAGTCATCCTTCAGATGCTGAGCAAAATCTCCAAAACTTAGACTTGGCAGCAGTTTTTTTAAGGAGGAGAAAAGACCTTGCTTCCACGAGATAAATCTTCAGGCCAGCCTACTGCAGATCATCTATCTGTGCCTCTTAGATTGCATAGGTGTCCCTGTTTTACAGAGAAGCATGGATTTGCTTATATAATTATGTATTTTGGCATGGACTTCAACATGAATTTACTCAGTGCTTAAATGCCTCTCTCAAATATCACTTAAGGAACAATAAACAACTTGAAGAACAAGAACCCTGGTGGGGATATCTTGTGTAATGTGGCACAAAGGTCTCAGTTCTCTTCCATGTCGACTCATTGCTATCAGTGAGTGGGTAAGACTCTCACCCTGTACTTATAAACAATAGACCCCATGGATCATCAGCTAGCAGCCCTTCTGAGTCTCATATGCATGTCCCTACTATCAGTCAGCTGTCTTGGCATCATTGACAGACCCTCAGATTTTATTCAGACTTCACTTGTGTAATCTTCCTTTATTCTGAAATAAGCATTTTCTTAGATTTATCAGGCAGCAGCCCAGTGTGAAATCTGGAGAGTACCAGTTCAGACAGAAGGACTGCAGAGTAAAGGGAGAAATTTCTTGAAAAATTTCAGCTTCTAGCCAGTCAGTGCCTCTCACAAGTAATGCTGGAATCAGGATGTCCATGAAGCCAATTGTGTTTGGAATTAGTAACAACTAAAGGAAGTCTTAGGGAGCTTCATATCAAAGCTGCTTTATTGGTGGAAAATAATTGAAGACCTGGTGCTACTGCAGTCAAGGTTTTTATTGTTCTCAGTGCCACAGTTCCACATGCTATCCCTTTTATCTCTGTCCAGGCGTTTTACTGACCACTTTCTTCTCCTTGTTGTAGGTTTCTATGGGCAGCTTCAGACTTTTTGCCCTCCACATTATGCTGACACTCAGAAGAATGTACAACATGGTGTTTCTTGCAATACGGTTCCTCCTTTTGAAGACTGCTTAGTTCCCACATCAGTGGGCCAGGCAGGGCTTGGCATTTTCCACAGAACTTTTTCAACTCATTCTGGTATTACAGGTAAATGCTGGGGACTTTGTGGATGGTTGTGTACAATTTGTGGACTTTGACAGATCTGGTTGAGGTGTGTATGTGTCTGGGATCTGTCATGACAGACCTGACTCTTCACAAAGAGGAGATGGTTTTCAGACTGTTGTGGAGTGGTTGGTGTTAGGACTCAGGCACCATGGGTTGAAGTAACATCTGGCTTGTGCACAGATTGTATACTGTTGAGGGCTTCTCAAGGTTCTAGTCTCTGGGGGTTGGACAATCAATAGCTCATGTGTTTGCTTTGAAATATTTGCACAGCCACTCCACTCTGCTGTAAGTATTGTAGCAGGGATCTGAGATGGTTCAAACCATTGATTTTGCTGTATGCATGTTTGTTTTTTCTCAGTCTTGGATTTCATTTATTCACATTTCCATGCTAAGAACTGCAGGGGTGCACACTTTTCCGTGCACACTTGCCTTAGTCTCTGTCAAGTTGAAAAGTATGTAAGGGGCTTGCGTGCTGCTGTGGAAGAGTGAAAGCTACCTCTGTGTAGAGGATCAGCACAAGACAGTGGTCCTAATCTTAGGGCCTAAGCACAATTGACACCCAAGTCTTTTATTGTCCTTCCACACAGTATGATTTCACTTAATATTTATTGGGCTTTGAAATCTGTTTTATGTCTTGATCCTTCAGTACTGCATTATAAAGACAGTGGACCTGTAACTTCAAAGAGGCATCTCACAGTATGTAAAGACGTAATCCAAAAGATGAGAGATTTTCTGCAAATAATTGCATTTGTGCTTGCTACTGTCACTTGTAAAAGTTAGTTATAACTGTGCCAGGGCCTGTTTTACAGCAAATGAGTTCTACAATATTTTATTGCCTCTTATCATATGTTAGGTATGATGAAATTTGATAAGCAACCATTAAGTTTATTTTTTAAATTATTACAATTTTAGTACCCATTAAATGCGCAAGTGTTAGTTGAGATAAAATCTGCTGCACTACAGACAGTTCTGACAGAACTGAAATTCGTTCCTTGATAAGCAATAAATTATGTAATTATTAATTTCATACATATATTGGCTTGCTTGTTGTATTTGTCTGTTTGGTTTAATGCCAGTTCCAGTTCTCTGCATAACTATTAGGAGATTCTCCATGATATAGTTATCCTAGTTAATGAATTATTTTTCTATTTTTTCCAGTTTATGACTTTCCAGCAGGGTCCACAGGTATCTTTGGTGATTCAACTCGCAACATGCCAGAGGATAGCAGTTTCCTACAAGTAAATGCAGTGGATCATTGTTCTAGCCAGCTTTCTTCTGTCTACACTGAAGGCTAAAGTAATATAGATCTAATTACAAGAACTTCATTCCATTTCATCTTGTCCTTCTGACATTTCTCTACAGAATTTTTTTCTCCATGAAACTGCCTTGTATGTATGGGGATATAGGCTGATATACATACATAGTGGAGAGGAAAAAAGCAAACAGCAAGCATTCATCATGTAATTAAGCAGTCAACTGAGAAGGATAATGTTTGGAGAAGGCAAGCTTTGCCAAAACCCTAGCGATTGTTCCTTTTCTTTTCATCTGTGGCACAGCAACTCCACCTTTTTTTTTCTTTTCTCTTTTTAATTTCTCAAAGGGAATTCACAGACTGAATAAGAAAACTCCTTGTTGACTGTAATCCTTTCAAGCTGAATGGGTGGACTTACTGAAAAACACAGCTTTAGAAAACTCCTTTTTTTTTAAAAAAAAAGGAAGTAACACCAGATCATACTATAAACATTTCAAAGGCACACAGCTTTTTGCACAACCTGTTTTCATGTGATGCTTCGAAAGTTAAACACACACCAGCATCAAAAAGGGAGAGAAATTAGTCACTACCCATTGGAGGCATTGGTGTGGCTTCTTTTTGGAGCCAAAGATCATTGGTACTGGATTTCTTACAGATCTCGATTTAGGTGCCTTTTCCTTCCGTCTCTATTTAAGCCGTACAATATGGCCATTGCTATTTTTCTAATATTCCCTCTGACCCAGTGCTTTATGCAATGAATAAGAAGGGTTAAATGCACTACATGAGAAAGTACATTGACTTTGTCTATATTTAGCACAGCTGCTAGATAAAAATAAGTATGTTTTAACTTTCTGTTGATTTTTAATTATATTGTAGAGCTTTATTGCTGTATGCGCTGTAGTACTTTGTATGAAGGTTTAAAATACCCTGTAGAAAATGTATTCTTCCTTAACTTCCACGAATTTTTCTAAAAGCAATCCATGCTGATTCAATTAATTTTTTGTTACCCTAATGTTTTTCATTTCCATAATATATTTTCAGGAAGCAGAGCTACTCTTTTAAGTTTTTTATGTTCCTTCTGGTTATTTAGAGATGTAAAACTGGTTTGGTGGTTTTCAGTTTTCTATTCAATTTTAGGCTCTAGTCCTCAAATTTAATCCAGGATGCAAGCAAATGAGGTTGCTCTTCATGAAAGTTACAAGGTTATGAGTTTAAAAAGTATTTTGCAGTGAAGATGTGTTATTGGTGTGATCCTATAAACCTTGGGAGCAACTCTTAAGTCACGTAAGACAGAGGTTTTAGGTTATTAATCTCTGTTCATCCATTTTGTGGACTTCTTACTGTGTAGTATGCATCTTAATGTTCTCATGACCTGATTTAATAAGAAGGACAAAAATCCAAAGTTCATGCTTGCAGGCTGAACCATAACTATGCTTCTGAAATCACTTGTCTAGAAAGATGAATTTTTAAAAATTATTATACAAACATTTTCTTATCCTGAGCAGCTTTTGTCAGTTGTTGAATGCAGTTCGGGTCAAATTAATTATTTCATTTTCCATTATGTTGCATAGGTAAATGTATGTTCAGATGTTTATAACACTGACAATCTTTTGAGGTTTATATTCATGAAGTATATTCTTACATACAGGCATATGTGCTTATATATTTAATGGATATATTTTCATCCAATAAATGCAGAGTATGTACGGATAAACCATGCACATAAAAGATGTACAGTAAGAATTAATTTGGCTTAAATACAGATAATTCTGTACTAAATTCTTCCTGCTTTTATTCTGCTTCTCACATCACAAGTTCGTATGTTCCTCTGCTTCAGCTTGCAATAGAAGATCTAGTTGTTACTGTATGTGGGTAGCATAGGGTTAAATGACATCAGGCTTCCCTACAAAGCTGTACATACACAGGCAGAAAGACAGTCCTTTTGCATTAATGTATGATCTGGCCCAGTGCATTGACAGCATGTTTCACTTTTTAATAAAGCTTTGATTTTGTGCTATCTTAAAGCCCTTTCTGTGATCACTGCACATGAACTTTGTTCATCAGGAGATATTAGGCATGCTGAACATTTCAATTCAAATGTCTAGGACTATGTTTTGTTCCACCAAAGTCAGTAAGAGCAGGATCAGGCCTGGCGTGTACATGTGCATGTATAGGCACATACATACTTTTGTATGTATAAATCCTTCAAGGTTCTTTTAACCACGTGGTTTCCAGAATTTGTCAGTTGCTATGTACAAAACAGAAATATTGCTGCTGACATCAGATCTGTACCACCTTGACTTTTAAATCTTTTGAAATATTTTTTCTAGTATCTGAATGTACAAACTATCCATTAGAAAGGGGGCGTATACATCATGAAAGATCCTGATCAAAGGAAGAGTAAGAAGGCAGAATTCAAAACGGATATTCATAATTTGGGAGATCATCAGTTACATTTTCAAAAGGAAAATGTTGAAAGTAACTCATTAGTTCTTTCATATATAAATGCGTATATATATATATATATTTTACAGCTTTCTGTGAGCCTTAATCTTAAAAAGAAGGAACTAGAGTACAGTCAAATTAAGCACATGAGAGTGGGCTACCGGTCTGTAAAAAGGTATGCCTTTGTTTACTTCTGTATCAAAGAGGATTCTTTGTAATTATTTCATTATTATCTTTGGAGTCAGAGTGACTTTGGGGGATCAGCTTAAATCACTGAAGGCAATTATATAAAAAAGAAGCATTTTGTCTCATGTATTTTGGATATTTAAATAGGGAATCGTGTTTGTCACACGTTAAAATGAAAAATGGTGCTTGTGAAAATACATAGTGTAATGCCAGTTACTGACTTACATGCAAATACTTGTGCCTCAGTGATTTTTGTGTTGTTATTCTACTTGCTGGATTGATAACTTTCTAAAGGGATTCATATCTAAGAGATGAAGTTATTTTAGACTATTGACATTAAACAATATCCTAAAGAATTTTTTTACAAACATTCTTTTATACAATTCTCTTGTTTTCAGACTCAAATGGTCTGTTTTTATCTATGTTAGAAATTGGTCTACACTGGAGTTTAAAATACAGTTTCAGAGTGCATGTGTATATGTGTGAGCGCATGTGTGTATTTGGATCTTCCCTTCTATGTATATATATATATATATATACATGTGTATGTACACACATACATATAAGCATGGTTTACTAATACTGGATGCTCAACTATTGCAGTGCTAAGGCCATCTGTCACATTATATTTTGTTTTCAACTTTCTTTGAAGAGGTGCGAAGGAGTATAAAAATTATATTTTAACTGTTTATTCCCTGTGTTCCCTGTGAAATTTTATAGCATGATTTTTTATAACAGCACTTTCTTGGGTTTTTTTCTGTGTGAAATTTTGTTTCGTTTTTATTATTTCCTAGGAACAGAGAAATCAAAAGAAAAAGATCACAATTAAAAATTAGCTGGGTAGGGGCTTATTTAACCCCTTTATTCTGTGCAGAAACCAGCACCTTGTGTAATATTTTTTACACAAAGCACTTTGGTGAGGAAAGGAATTGGAAGTCAGTTTTTCCTAAACCTTACAGAATATTATATATGCTTGCATTTACAGATATGAACTCCATTTGACATACTGTATATCTGGCTGATGTTTGCTCTAAACACATATCTGTTGCATACCATGAAAAGTAAATTTTCAAAATAATTAGTTACACTTTTTTCTCTACTAATATGTATGATTTTGTGATTTGTTGTAGCTATTTTTTGTATAATCATAAATTATTTTTTGTCCTGTGTCATAGAATTCTTTTTTATGTAAAAGGTAAAAATGAAAGGTGCGTGGTACAAAATAAAACTGGAAAATTATAACTTAATGACATGACTAGTAGAACATCTTACCGTGAGATGCCTTTAAAGAATACTGCTCCAGCCATTGTCATGCACCATAAAACTACTAGTATTTGTATGGATTAGTATAATTAGAAACAGAAATAGAAATAGAAAAAAAATCTCTGAGATTTCTTCTAAAAAACACTTTGTTTTTAAGTCTGGATTTAATTATTTTTATAGTGATGCTGGAGATTTGTAGAGATAAATTAATGCCTCAGTGTGTGTTTAGACCCTGGGTGGAGACACAAATAAAAGAAGAACATTTAATTATATTTTTGTGCTGTGATAATTTTTATTGGTTTCTTTGTTCATGTGGTTCTACAATACAGCATGTAAAGGGATTTTGGTTTTCTGTCTGATTATTGTTTGTAACATACTCAAGCAATGAAGAAGTTATTTCGGACCACTTAATGTAAGGAAAAGAGCATTTATTTTTACTTTGCACTAGGCAAAATGCTAACAAAAGGTAGAGACAGAAGTTGATGTATGCTAACGTCTGTATTGTCTAAAACACATCCGAAGAATCCTGCATGCTTAGGAAATAAGAGATGATTGTTTACCACACCTGTAAATTAGACTAGAAATCTAAGGACAGAATACAAACTAATATGTTAATTAAGTGCAAAAAACTCCTGTTATATGTTTTCAAAGAGACCTTTGAAAATAATGATCCCAGCTGATTTTACTATGAAATTATTAGCAAGATTGGCTCTGAGTAAACTATGAGCAGAACAAAAACTAATAAAACTGACTGGTATACATCTAAGCTTAGTAGAGCTTTACTTAAAATGAACTTTGCCCAGTGCATTCTTATTTATAATGCATCTTAATTTAACATAGAAAACTTGCCCCATGGTTTAGAAAATATTGTTAGTGAATCCATGAAGAACTGAGGGTTGCTAAATTCAAGTGTTTCAGAATTCATCCTTTATTTTTGATGGAGCGAGAGCCCTTAAAATGAGAAGTATACAAGTTCCCTATGCAATGGTGAGTAACATGACTTGAAATACCTCAAAGCCATGTGCTTTCTCTGGCTGCCTGAGCTAGATCAGTTTTTCACGATGTCCTTCAAACCCTCCTATAGCAAAATAGTGAAGTGTAATAAATTATGTGACAGGTGTATCCATCCAGAGAACATAATTTTTGAATGAAAATTGCCTGAACTTTTTATTCTATAAAGTGTTGGTCTTTGGTTTTTTTTCCTATTTTGTTGGGGTAGGACGATGGCATGTAATGAACCAGCTACTTGATAGCCTTGTGGGTTAATCACGCAGCCATATAACAGAGGTCATCTCGAGGGGCAGGAACCAGAGACAACATCATCTGCTTCCAGTTGGACACCGGAAGGCAGCCGNCGGCGCCTGGTACGAATGTATAAAAGAGATAGAAAGTAAATAAAGTCATCTTTGCTGGCTTCATATTGGAGTAGTGAAGTCCCAACATTCCCCCGCACTATTTCAGAACAAAACTCCATTTTTAATCAGAATTTCTCACAAGATAGAAATACGGGAGCCGGGGTGGGGTGAAGTGTGGGGTGGGGTGTTCGTTATTTAATTGCTTCTGTATAGTTATAGGAGTTCTCCCATGTGCCTGTGCCAAAGCCACAGTGTGTTCCAGAATTTATACCAACTCCACCCTAATAAAAAATAGTTCAATAAAGCTCTGTTTGCTATGCAGCTGGTCTCCTTCAATAAGAGTGGAAAAAAACAGCATTCTTCCATTCTGAATATGAATCTATTCATATTTACTGCACCTAATTGCATGATACCTTGTAATAGAGTGTCTATGTCTATATGAAATCACAACTGTCCATTTTCCTAGGGTATGAACCTCAAGGAAATGCTTCTTCATGTTCAGACTTGCTGTTTCCTAGCTTGGATCACTTTATCACCCCAAATAATATCAAATGCAGTTTGAATTACCTAATTTTTAAACTCTGCTGGTAAAGTACTGTAAATAAACTTTCTCAAGAAACATCTTTAAAAAGTTTCCCCCATAACGGACAGTCTTAAAGTGGACAACTTCTTCATGACTGTGTGTACTCATTCACTGAAATACATAGCTACAGGAAACAGAATGGTAAAATTTATATTGCAAAATAAAAAATGTTAGCTTTTTAAGGTTGCTGTGTCTCCTTCCAAAATGTTAATTTATATATTTCCTCTACCTGCCTTGAAACAGTAATGTTCTCATTTAAAAGCTAGGTATGAAAAATCATTCTACCACATCTTCCCATGCCATTTATAGATTTACAACCAAAGTAAATTTACCCAGCAGTCAGTATCATTAATGATTCACAAATGAGATGGGCTACTTCAGTGAACTGTAACAAAGAACAACTTTCTGTGTGTCTAGTTAAAAGTCCCAACATAACTATTACAACTAGAAAATGCAAATGTCATGCATGGTTGCAGCTAGGTATGCAGGATAGAGCATTACAAACACATCTAGGAAAACAGAAGAAAATATAACTATTTCCTCAATATCATGCATTTTTCCCTTTTGACCAAAAATGTACTTGAACCTGCCAGTCAGTGAGCACACTTCAGGCTTGGCTACACATGTAGATTATCTGGCTTCAGCTATTCCAGGAATGGACACAGTGAGGTTGATTAAGCTCATGAAAAATCAGGGTGTCCCAGCCTCCTCATTCCCTGAAAATTTTCTGAAAATTCCCTGAAAATTCATAAATCTGTTGGAAAAACACAAAACAGAGTTGCTGCTGGAACTGTGACTGACATATGTAAAAATCACAATAACAATACTGACAGCATTGTGGTTTCACTTGTTAACCCAGTGCTTTGCATGGTGCACAGTTGTGATTATGCTGTATCTCTCTTTGGTTGCTTTAGTGAAAGTTAAATTTGGAGTGCCAGAGTGATGATCTTAGGCAAAAGTTAAAGCAATAATATCAGACCAGCTTATCCATCAAGGAACCAGAAATAGTTAGATGACACCATTATTGCACTAAACCTTTATTCATGTTCAATTTGACTTTTAACCAACAAGAAGTCAAAACATTCCTGCAAAATGGAGATTTTTTTACCCTGGAAGCTCAAAACCTGTGGGAGCTGCATTCTATCATACACGTTTATTTTTTTTCAATCCTTCCTTAGAAGCCAAAGAAAAAATGTTGGGTAAAAGTTGTCTAGTTTCAATGCCAATTTTCTCTTTTGTGACTTTGTTAAGATAGTCTGCAAAAAACATTAAATAAAGTAGCAATTTTGTGATCTAGATACATAGTGAATAGAAAGAGTATTAAAATGATAAAACTAATTTTAGAGACCTGTTGAAATAGAATCTGCACAATGTGATTACTTTGAGTCATAATTACTCAAATCAAACCTGAACCAACATTTACAATACAATGAGATTACCTTACTAATGAAAGTGCTGCTTAAAGGTTAAACCAGAAAGAAAAGAGTAGCACTCAAATCCACTCTAGTGATCTTACTTGTTACTACACTTTTTCTACTACTTGCAGTTGTGTGTCTCAATTACTAAAGAACTCTGTTCCACTGTAGAGACTCGTAGATATAGAATTTTTGCTGGCAATCTGGCTTGTCCGCTTGCTCGGCTTTTTTCATGGAAACCATGTGCTTTATACATTGTTGAGCAAACCTACTTTGAGTAAAGGTGGGGGCAGTTGTTTTTAGCTAAAAGGGACTTACATAATAGTGGCTTCATTGCATTTGCTGTATACTTTCTTCTTTGATTGCTAACCCCAACATGACAGTCAATGAGGCTATGCTCAGCGCCTCAAAGGACAAAAAGAATTGAGCTTGCCAAGCCCATTGTTGCTCAGTTTACTTTCACATCCCTGTGTGACCTCCAACAGGATGTCTAACATACAGGAACAAGCTGATGCCAGACTGCTTGGAGTGATCAGTTTTTTATGCCTCACAGATAGAATTGCTACTTTCACTATATGAATTATAGCCTCATGCAAGGCTGCTGTTCAAGTCATCACACACGATGAAGGCCGTTACAGGGAAACAAGAGCCTTAAGGGAAATTATGACTAAAAGTGCTCTTCATGGTCCTTTGGAACCAGGGATTGCTGGCTTTGGACCTGCTGGTCATGCAAACTGGAGCACTACGATAGCAAAAGTTTTGCTGAAGCAACTGGAGATCAGCGTGGTCCAGGGTTGGCCACAGCCTGTGTCTCTCTCAATCATGCTCTCAGCACAGATCAATGGTTTTGGTGACGCTGTGCCACTTGAGACTCCAGCCACAAAAAGGATCCTTGGGAAGCTGACCCACTGGGTTTTACACTAGACTTGGAGGATCATGGTTATTGAGCAAAGCCAAAGCTGTTGGGTGGAATTCTGATCCACCTGTACTAAGGAAAAACTGAAGGAGAAGCCTGGTATCTGTTTTTTGCCCAATGAATGCAACAGACTGCATCAAATTGATTCCGACTGGACAGTCATTATTACTGCTGTTTCTTTGTGATTAATGGCTCCAGGATATTCTTTTATGCTAGAATGAATACCAAGAAAGGAGAGGAAAAAACATTTTCCTATAGTATCTTTTCTCTTCCGTTGTTCAGAAAATCTCCCTGACAAAACACCCTAAACATTTTACTCATTTTGGAGCTGGTCAGATGTGAATGAGGGTAAATTTAGCCCTCTCTGCTTGCAGAGAAAGTTAAGTAGGATAACTGATGTTGCCCTAAGTTTTATATCCTGCTTGAGAATCATACTCAAGTCTACATTTGAATTGGAAGTTTGAGTTTAACTTAAAAGCAAAAAGAACACTGGCATGTTATGGTGCTTTTTGGCAATTTGCCCAAAACGTACCACAACTAAATCACATGAAGGCAGACATTGAATTTCTATGTAATTACTTTATACAGTTTAATTGTGGAATCAAGCTGAGAGAGCTGTTAGAAAACCTCAAACAATGAGTAGTGTTATGCTGCTCTTCCCAAAATGCTCTTCCCAAAATTCCACCATTGGGAAAATATGGTCCTGTCAATGGAAAAAATAGATCTCCTTGCTTGATTAGTATGTGAAGTGTGGTTTGCTGTGTCATGGGAGGCATCGTTGCTCTGATGAGGATAAGGTGCATTGTAATCACCTGGGTCTTTAAAGAATCAAAGGGCAAAGGAAGTGATAGATGTATAACCTAGTTCTCCACTTGAAAACAGTAACAAGCATTTAGCTTGCAATGAAAGGGTCCTAATAACTTGGTTTCAGTTGCTAACGGATTATTATTGCAAGCTAGTGGTAGGAGGGAACTGATCAAAGACAATTGAAACTAATTTTAAATGTTGATTCAAGAGGCTTATGAGCAGTAATTTCCCAGGAAAAAATGGTGAAGGAAAGAATAAAAACAGCCATATGTACCAAGACACAAGAAGGATATGCAGGAATTGATAAAAGCTTTTCCCTTTCAAAGCTCTCAAGTCTCATTCCTAAAACAGGAGAATACATCTCTAACCTTAATTTGGAGTTGTAGTTGCCAGTAACATTTATGACTATCAATTATATAGTTTCAGTCCAGGTCAAGCCATTGCAAACACAATCGAAACCAGAAACTACTACTTACTGGAGATGTAGGTTCCTTACAATCTGGAAGACCACCAAACCAGTGGTGGTTTGTTGCCTTCTAAATTTGTCTTGTTCACCTTGATTTTATGGTCAGAGCACTTCACAGAATCACAGAATAGCATGAGTTGGAAGGGACATTCAAAGTCATCTAGTTCAACTCCCCTGCCATGGGCGAGGACATCCTCCACTAAACCAGGTTGCTCAGGACCCCATCCAACCTGGCCTTAAACATCTCCAGGGATGGGGAATCCACCACCTCTCTGGGGAACCTGTTCCAGTTTTTTACCACCCTCATGGTGAAAAACTTCTTCCTCATATCTAACCTAAACCCACCCTCCTTCAGTTTAAAACCGTTACCCTTCGTCCTATCACAACAGGCTCTGCTAAAAAGCCTGTTCCCATCCTTCTTACAGGCCCCCTTTAGGTACTGAAAGGTGGCAATGAGGTCACCTCGGAGCCTTCTCTTCTCCAGGCTGAACAGCCCCAACTCTCTCAGCCTTTCCTCATAGGACAGGTGTTCCAGACCCTGATCATTTTTTGTGGCCCTTCTCTATGCTCGTTGCAACAGGTCCATGTCCTTCTTGTGCTGAGGGCTCCACAGCTGGATGCAGTACTCCAGGAGGAGTCTTATCAGAGCAGAGCAGAGCAGAGGGGCAGAATCACCTCCCTCTACCTGCTTGTCACCGTTCTTTAGATGCAACCCAGGGTATGGTTGGCCTTCTGGGCTGTGAGGGCACATTGCTGGCTCATGTCCAGCCTTTTGTCTACCAGTACTCCCAAGGCCTTCTCAACAGGGCTGCTTTCAATCCCTTGATCCTCCAGCCGGTATTGATACTGAGGGTTGCCCCAACCTAAGTGCAGGACCTTGCACTTTCACTTGAGAGCCTTGTTCCAATTCCGTGTAAACCCTTGAGCGATCCTCAATGGCACTGTACTCTATGTACCTGCCAATAGTAAGTTGCCATGATCACCAAGTACTAACATTTTGGCACAGCGGAATTGTACATCCACTCTTTCCAGACATAACTGACTGCACAAGCTATACTGCCAGGCAGAATTTTGCATTCACTAGTTCCTATTCTTTTACACATCTCTATTCTTTGTCTCATGTTTCTTTGAGAGAACAGATACCAGGTATGCAGTCTTGCTTGTTATTGCTGTGGCAATTACTGAATACCCTGAAATTCATGGTCAAGCTAACTCTACAAAGGAAGTAGGGAAAATCTCATCCCAAAGTCAGGAAGAATATCTGTCACCCACTCTTCCAGTTTTTTGCTGGAGTGGGAGTTAATAGAAAAGTCTATAGAAGTGTGACATAGAAATGTTAGCTTAATTCAGGCCCCATGTGCACTGAAGTGAACAAGGAGTGATTCTGCTGAAATTGAGAGAGAGAGAGAGAGTGCGTGTCATGAGCAGGAGCAGCAAATCAGGCCTCGTGAGTGCCGTGGTAAAAGCTCATCTAAATTTCATGTACTTAGGTTTGAACAGAAAGGAAAGAAGAAGTGAGTAATGTACTTTTTTTTTGCCTCTGAAGGCTGCTCCCTGCTGGACTACATGTGGGTCTGTAAGATGTTGGAATTAATCCTATAGCCTTACCTCACCCTGCAGGCATTTACTAAAGGCAGTTTTCTTGAACTCTGGGTTTCAATTAATTATTAGAAGCTAGTGAAAAAAAAGGGGACAAAGAGCACCTGACATGATGCCATGTTAATAATTCACCCAGATGTCTAGCATAGCATAAGCTTTCTGTGCAAGAATATTTCACGAGCTACTGAAATAGGCTCTTATTTCTCAGCAAAGGATATGAAGCAGTTGATGAAAAATGGCAGCTAATGAGTGTGTTAGAAGTGTGTCACCTATTGGTACATCATTTAACCTTTGTGTTTAAAGCCCTGTTGCTGCAGGGTTTTATTTTACATGCAAGAATCAGGAGGTTCTTTGCTTTACCTAGTCTCCTTACAGATCTCAGTAATTAATCATGGAAATTGTACCTGGGAATTCCAAACATGCATCTTTGCACAGTGCAGCATGCAAGAGCACTCCAGAAACAACACAGTAAAAAAAGATACCAGACTACACTTCTTCAAGAGGTCACATTCTTAATTAATTCTTTACATAGCATAAATGTGATGGCCCTTAAAAATATATGCATGCCATAGCTTGAAAAAAAATTGTAAAGCAGAATCAAGTTATGCTCCTGACCTCATTAGAGCAAAGATGACTCCCATTTGTATGTTTTTACAAAGTGAGGATATATTTGAAAAACACATTGCTCAGATTATCTTCTGGACTCAGTGTCTTTATACAAGGTCATCACCATCAAACAGCTTTTATGAGCTACTCATGTTGCTACAAGGTTAGAAGCTGAGGAAAGCTTAGTGACATTGGTGAGCATATCAGCTACTCTTCAGCGAAGCTAAATATGGAATAACATGTTGAAACACTAAGACATGCTGTCTAAAATACAGGAGTTGAGTGAAACAGCCTTGAGGCTTTATACACTCCATCTGGCTGCAGATGTAAAAGTAACAACAGGTTCTGCCTAGGCTTTGCATTTGCTGAGGAAGGATCCAAGACCGATACCTGTCTGTTCTTGTGGGGTCATGTATTTCTAGAATATTATTGGGAATATCCAGAAAAGTCTCTTCATGCCTTTTCAAACTCCAGGGACTCTTACTCTTTGTTCTGTTAAAGAACTTAAAAAGCATCCACAACAAGGAGAACAAAAGCCCCTTCTGAGCTGATACTGGCCACTTCAGTACTTCAATACCCTCCTGAAAACAAAAAGTGCAATTAGCAATAGGCACATATCCAGCAGCAGATCAACTGCAAGCATTGGCTTGTTGTAACATTCAAGGGATTTTATTACAAGAAAAAAGATGTACACTTCAACAAAAGAGGGGATAAGGTGCCTCTGTGTTTCAGAGCAACAGCCCTGGTAGTACATGTGGCAGTTGCACAAGACATGCAAAAATATACAAATTCTTAAAAAATCTAATCTTATGTCAACCCAAATAACCTTGCTGAGTCATAAGATTCCAGTAAAGCCGTGCCATCACTCCTGAAACTTTTGATGTGCCTCATCTAAATGGTATGCTAACTTCTAAATTGGCTGACCCTCTCAGTCCCGAGTAGTGCTCAATGATGCTAATTTTGTTTTCTGACTTCCTCTCTTTGCATTCAATGGTCCTGGTTTTGAGCTAAGTTACCTTAGTTTTGGAGTGATGTTGCTCTATTTGTTTCCATTAAATTAATTGTGTGTTTACACTGGGAAGACATAGACTGCTTGTGTTTAGCAGAAACCTGATGTGTGCTTTATTGAAGTCTGAAAGGTTGCACTGATAAAAAGATTTGGAAAATTAATATGATACCTATATGTACTGATGGACTGAAAGACCGGTTTTCTTTTTGCCCAGAAATTAAAATAGATTGGAGCAGTACATGGAAAAGTATAGTCAAACCTTAGGAGATATCTTAAAATTCACTCACAGGATTTTTTTTTTCCCCTTTTCTGTGTTACAGTGGTACTGATCATACATGTACTTGCTTAATGAGGACAGTTACTATCACACAGCAGTTTCTCTGAAGTCCCTGGAACACGGTTGTCATAAATCAGTATTAGCAGAGTCAGAATTAGGCATTCAGCCTCAGAAGGTGACTGTGTTGGAAAGTGTGTGCAGATCCACTGCCTTGGAACACTGACTCTAAAGACTCAAAAGAACACTCCTGTAAAAAAAATTAGATTAATTTTGGTCTTTAAGATGGCTGGTAGCAGTTACACTGTGCTCTGAGAATCTTCTCCATGATGTTACAGATAAGAAGGTAGGGTATAAAGAAACTTCGAATTATGTGCAAGCAAATGCATAGAAATTTGTCACCAATGTCACGTTCCTTACTTTCCAAAAACAAACTTGCCACAGGAACACACGTCAGTGTGAGGTGACCTATAAGTGAATGAAGTGAGAAATTTATTGCTTAGCAGTCTTAAAAAGTAAGATGAAGTGAGGATAAAATGGGCTCATTTCTACAATGAAGCTACACTGAAGTCTGGATTGACATGACTGTTCCTAAATTCTGCTGAGAAAGAGAGTACATAGCAAAACTGTCAGCAATTTCTTCTCATAGACATAGACTTTTCTTACTGGTCTTTTTTTTTTTTTTTTAAATAATAATAGATCCTTAGATAGAGATCCCTTACCTTATATTTCTTCTTATGTGTTGCACCAATGAAAAATAGCCTCTGAAGTAAGCACCAGAAGAAAGCTTTATGACTCATATACTTCATGGTTAATAATTAATTCCATTTTTGTGACCAACTGTATGATAATGCTATAGCCAAGTAATTCTCTTGGAAATGCTGAAAGAAACTATTTGCACTGGGCATCTTTAATCTTTTCTACTATCCATTAACTGTAAACTAAAAGGATTTGAAAATGCAGAGGTCAAATCTGATGGGTTCTCTTTGCGCCAAAATCTCCGTAAGAGATTTAGAAAGAGCCATAGGTGATGATGAATATTCAATTCATGCATCTTGGAGTAGAATTTGACACAACTATTTTTTCTAGGACCTGTTTAGATTTAATTCTAAGCATATTATGGTATAGTTTGTACTGTAAATCAATGCAAACTGGCTGTATTTGTAGGATGGCTGCAATTGGAAGAGAATGCAAAGATAAAAATCTCCAATATGTCAAGTTATGGGAAAATTATAATTTTTTCCTGAAATTTCTGCCTGTTTTGATTCACAATCAGCTATAGTAAAACTGGGTCCAGATTTCACAGTTCCTTCATTATGTGTTCTGACCTCACTCCAAAACTTCCAAGAAATGCTGGATTTTTATTTTATCCTATTATCTCAAAACAATAAAGCCTATTATTTTTCTTCTCTGCTGCGATTTTTGAACAGTTGTAGCTATTCATGAGCACACTTCTGCAAATGTTGATCAAGCACACTTAATATATTTTTCTCAGCCATGAAAGGTATCATTCAAGTTGTAATGAAAGATTTTTATTTTTCATTGGCAAAAGCCTTGCAGAAACTTCTGAGCTACTTTACTACCATAGGTCTGTAAGCACAACTCATGCTAAGCCCCAAGACTAAATTGTACCTTAAACTTGGTCTATTTTAATTGCAATGGTTTTTCCCTAATGATGGTTGCTTTTTATTCTGTTTCCTTCACTATTTACAGTTTTTTAATGTTTAGTCATTTAAACCACTTGAACATAATTACATCAGTTCACTTTTTTCATTAATTTTTCTCAATGCAAATCCCAATCTTAATTCCTTCCCATATTTATAGTTTCCAACAGAACAAGACAAAAGAGAGTTCGTGTAATAATGGATCTTTGCATCAAACTTTTCTATTCTGCTCTTTCTCTCTTCTCTTAACTCTTTTAAAACCCACTAAACCCTACTCTTTGTGATTTGTTTTTATCCCAGACTGCTCAATTTTCTTGTGAGGACAACATTTTTATTTGGGAAAGAAAAGAAAGATATTTTAAAAGGAAAAAACTCCCCCACTTTTGCGGAAACATCACAAAGAAGAAACAAAACAAACCAAAAGTGACTAATGCTGAGATTTAAAATCCCTAAATAATTTAGTAATGGAATACATCTGAATATTAAATAAAAATTCTCTCTAGTCTTTGCAGAATGTTTTACTTCATGCCAGAAAATTAGAGCACATCAATGGTTATTCAAGAAGCTATTTACTAATCTGCATACTGGCATTTTTTGGTGGTGGATGACTTTACACAAAGAAGAAAAACATGAGAAAGCAATAAAACTTCATCTTTTAATGTAAGACTTATTTATTGATAGTTTTTTCAAAGTGTTTTCCCGGTATGATTTTATGCCTTGCAGAGTGGAAATGCCATATGGTTTGGTTTATGGTTAAGATGCCAAATGCACTGGTACATATCATAGCTGAGTGTGTGAAGAGCTTCAGAAGGAATGCAAGCTGCCTTAAATAGGTGTAGGCTGGAGGTGTTGCTACCATTTTGTTCTGAGTTGAAAATGTCTAGTTTTTAATTTAAAAATAAAACAAACCATCGTCTCACTTGGTATAGCTTTGCTCTAATGTCATTATAACTACAAACAGCTTTCCAAACATGTTGCTTCTTGCTAATGTGTTCTTCCAGCTGCTGTAGAGTACCTCTGAGAATGGCTTTGGACAACTCCTTCAGAGCAGAGTCCAGGGTGGACGTACTTGCTGTCACTGGAACTCTGTGCTTGGCCCACTTATCAACCCCAGAATGTTCAGCGCTGACCAGTGGCAGGCAGATACCACATCTTAAGGTCCTCCCTGGACAATCCCTGAAATGAATAACCCAAGTCAGACTATACTGAAGCTGCATCAGTATTCAGAATTATTCACTACAATTATGTAACTTAAAAACATAATTTTATTAACACATAGAATAAATGGGCTTTAGGACACTCTTGGAGGCAGGATAGATCCAGTGCAATCAGAAGCAGATGTCAAAGTGGGGACTTTTCTGGTTAGGTAAACTGTAAGCAGGCAGTGTGTTGGGTTGTATCCAGAGGACAATGGGCATGTAGTGAACCAGCCATTTGATAGTCTTTGATTAAACACACAGCCACATACCAAAGGTCATCTTGAGGAGCAGGAAACAGAAAGAACATCGATTGTTTCCAAGCCAAAACACTGGAAGGGACACCGGAAGGCACAACAGGAAGTGAGGTGGCCCAACCCCCGGATTACATGGAAGGGGCATTACCAGGAAGTAAATGGACCAATGGGAGTGTTGCTAATTGGGCCAATGGGAGTGTTGCTAATTGGGCCAATGGGAGTGTTGCCGAGGTGCATGGCTGCCCTGTGCAAAAGGGACTTTTTTTTGCAACCAATCAGAGAGCGCGTAATAGGTGCGTGCTCCGAATGTATATAAAGGGATAGTTAAGCAAAATAAAACGGCTTCTGCTCAACTCACATTGGATCGTGTGGAGTCCATCTTTGATTCCCCTCAGCAGTGGTGAAAGAAAACACAGGTACAACTTCTGAATGCAGAAGCACACAATGTGACAAGCACATTCTGGCAAAGGTGCCAAGACCTGGTTTTTATGTGAATTTTAACTTAGCATGCTCCTTCCTCTTCCATGAAATAAAACTAGATGACACTTTTCAGGTGAGCAGACACCTTCCTCCCACTGAACAATTTCACTTGTGGTTGTGAGTTGGTGACTCCAGCTAAAAAGTGTTCATCTTCCATCTTCATCTCCAGAGGCTCAAGTTCATTGATTTTTCTTCTATTGTATAAATGGGGGAAACATCTTTTAATTTTGTCTTAACTTTTATTTTCTCTTCTCTTTGTTCACTGAATGGAACATCTCCTGGAGACACGTTTATGTATCAAAGGCCAATGAATCATATTCCCAGGGTGTTGAAGAGACTACTGCAAGTTTTGGCTGTGAAGTTGTAAAATCTTGCTTAGCAAGTTTTCAGTGGGCAGTCTTGCACTATCTAGCACTACAGGGAACTCTGGAAAGACTTTAAACAAGGTCTTTCCAACAAGAAAACAACAAACAAATTTCTCAAGTAAGTGCCCAAGGTTAAAAAAACAAACAAAAATACCCCAAACGCTAACCCCTTATGATCCCTGTGTGTAAGAATTTAAACATCTAGAACAAACCAGTGATTGTCTCACGTCACAACAAAGTAAAAACAGAAATAGAATGTTGAAATCTGAGAAAGCCAAAAGTGAAGATGAAGCTTAAGATGAGGAAAGTGTTGAGAGCTTTTGAAAATAAGAAGAGGAAAATCACTCATTTTTTGTAAGTATAGTGCCAGGAAAACTCTTTAAAACAGAATAAAGGAAGTAGCTGGGTTGAAAAGCAGGCTAGAACATCTTCATCATGGCAGTATTAATCGCTCACCATAGACATCTGGGTTTGAAGAAAGCATTTAAGAGCCTTTATGAAATTTCTGAACATCATATCCCTGTAACAACTTGAAATGTTATTACATACTAGCAAAATCAATGAACGATGTCAAGATTTTACATTCAGGCACAGCAAATACTTTTAAAGTAAACAGAATGATCTTCAGTGTAACATTTGATATCAAACTTCCAGTCTCTCACTTCTCACTTTTTCCATTGGATTTATTATGAAAAATTTGCTTAGACAGAGTTGACACAAGTATTGCTTGGCTTAATATCAGAAAATTAGGAAAGAGATTTTGAGTTTCCTGATCAACAGCTTTTTAAACTACAGACTCCATCAGCTAGGAAGCAAATAACAAAGGACCCTGCATTGCTGCAAACAACAGAATAACTGTTTATGGAAAAAAAGCAAATCTAATGCAAACTCCAGCAGATTCTAACTGAAGCACTGCTTAAAAACAAAGAAATACAACTGCCATACCTTAACAGTAAATTATCAAAGAGGACATTTGGGAGGAAACAACAGCACAAGCTGGAAAGGTACCAGCTGCACTGACTGTCTTAAATTACTACTCAATGAATGAACTACTAATCTTCAATTCTAAATGCATTTCTGTCTTGGAAGTCAATTCAAGAAGTAGATAGGTGCCTAAATACTTTTGAGAGCAAATGCCTTAGAAAATTACTTTTAAACACATTATGAAAACCCAAGATTTGTCAGAGTTCAACAACACTTTATATTAAAAGTTATCTGAAAAGGAAGGTAAGGATATATGATGCACGTGAAAGTGTGCTATTACGTGTTTGTCAGGTGATAGCAGTCAGCTGAAGGAGTTGAAATACTGTATAGCACTTAATGAGGTGAATTATATGGCACTTCAAGTAAAGGATGTGCAAAAAGTAGATGACAGAATCCAGATTTACAGCACCGAAAATTGTCACCTTTACCTTTAAAACTTAAGAAGAAACTTTCAAACCAAAGTTACATATTCTTAATCCATAAAATGAACAGATTTCACAAGTACTTCAGAGAACCTTATGCATTTTTCTAAAAACACTGTAGAAAAACAGACAAACAAACATAAAAACCTAGAGGGTTCTACTGTAAGAGCTAGCAAATGTTGTGAATGGGAAGTGGTACTCTGACTACTCACTGTGTTGTGCTATCATACTTTCTATTGTTATGGCTTTCTTCTGACAAGTGATTTTATCTGTTTTGTCCTTCTGTAAACTTCAAAAGGTTTTGCTTTGGTATATTTACCTGTTCCTCTTATAATGTATCCATTTACAGGGATAATAGTCTTCTGAGTTAATTACTTTCAAAAAGTAACCTTACTCCTTTACTTCATCTGGGTTCCACATGTGTCCAAAGAAAACCCTCCAACTTCTACTCTACTTGTTTACATAGAATTGCAGCAACAAATGTAGAGACTGCTTTTAGCCTGATTCCTTGAACTTACAGTTATGTTGTTTCCCCCAGCTGAAAAAAAAAAAGTCTATGAAAGGTAAAGTTGAAAATTTTAAGCCAACAATCTTTTAAAGGCAATAAAGCAAAATAGCAGTCTTAAAATCAATATACTAATTACTTTCTAAATAGATCTTCAACTAAGAAAGCTGTAGTAACTTTATTAAACAGAACAAATAAAAGCATCTAAACAAGTCCTGGTTCCATAGCACTGTTTTTTCTGCAGAGGAGCTTCAATTGTAGTATTGCCATTCCGCGAAGTGTGGGAAGGTATTGTGAAACACTTGCTTAATCAGGGAAAATCATTTTAGCATAGCAGATATTATTCTGTGTTACTATCATAGTTTTCTTTCCACTTTTTATTCCTCCTGTTCTAACACAGTAACATTTTTAACACAGGAGTGCAGAGAGAATTACATACTATTACATACATTTGTGAAAGAACATAAATGTTACTCAACTCATCTAATGGTCTTCTAAATAGGTTGAAGAAAGAAATGAATAATGAATCACACCCATTTCAAAGATGGCACGGGATGTTAAAGCCCCAAACTGAAGCATCCTCATGCCTCAATTTGCCAACTTCAGTATTTTTGCCCTCCAGATTTAATGGATAATTCAAAATTTGGGGCACATTGTCTGTAACATATTCCGTTGTTACAACGATAACACTGACAGTGAATCAATGTGCTACTTTTGGTTGTTGTATGTCTTCATAGATCAAAGATGAGTAAAGATAAACTGCCTGCCTGTCAGGAAACAAAAAACAACAACAAAAAGCAACACCCACCCCTACCCCAAACCCCAGATTACCCAGGTGTTTGTAAATTAGGAATGTTTTGTAAATATCTATACAAGTTAATGATACATTGCCTTGAGTCCCTCCTAGTTCAGAGATCAAATTTTTGGTTCCAAATTGGCTGTCTCAGAAATGGTTTCAAGGAATAATATGTAGCTCTCCCTTTGCTAAAATATATTTAATAAAATAAATTTATTTTGACTAGTTGCCATTCACAGAATCACAG
>VZRW01011768.1:0-16404 GCA_013398125.1 Aegotheles bennettii | reverse complement strand
ATATAATTAAATTAATCAAAATAGTTTATTTGGTGTTTCAAAAACTTTTCAACACGATCTTTTGTCAAAGACTTTTAAAGTATATTAGTCTTGATGAGGTGAGACACAGTCCTCTTATAGCACTTTTGTTTTCAAGTTATTTAATGTTAGGATTACTGCTCTCTACAACTACCTGAAAGGAGGTTGTAGTGAAATGGGTGTTGGTCTCCCAAGTAAGAAGCAATAGAACAAGAGAAAATGGCCTCACGTTGTGCTAGGGGAGGATTAGTTAAGATACGAGGAAAAATTTCTTCACTGAAAGTGTTGTCAGGCACTGGAACAGGCTGCCAGGGAAGTGGTTTAGTCACCAACTCTGAAGGTATTTAAAAAGCATGTAGATGTGGCACTTAGACACATGATTTAGCAGTGGATGTGGCAGCGTGCTAGGTTAACAGTTGAACTTGATGATCTTAAAGGTCCTTTCCAATCAAAACGATTCTATAATTCTATGACTAAATAGCCATTTTTCAAAGTGCGAGGTGATTGCTGGTGAATTCCTCCATGGATCTGCACTGAATCTTTGTAGTTCAATATTAATGACCTAGAAAAGAAGATATAGCAACATAATTTTGCTTTGGTATACGATTATTTAGGGTGGTTGTATATAAAGTAACTGCAAGGAGGTGCAGAAAAATTACAAAATCCTGAGCTATCAAGCAATAAAATGTTTGATGAAATTTAGTGTCAGTCAAATGCCAAATAATCCTACTGATGGGCTCCAAATTAAAATTATTTCCACATGGAAAAGAGAGGCTAGATTAATTATGGATGGTTGTCTGGAAGCATGTTCTGTAATCAATGTAGGTAGGATAACGCAAAGAAATACATTAAAAAAAATGGGCTACCATACAAGTAGATCACTAACTTCCATCTTGAATACTACAGAATTTCTCCTCTGTTCACCTCAAAAGGTTATATTAGGGAGAAAAGAGATGTCAAGAAGTCAAATAAGGATCATAAAGGATCATTCTATGAAATGCTGCCACACAAAAAGAGCTTCAGTAGAACAGGACTCTTAACATTGGAAAAGGGATACAGTAGGGACTCATATGATATATCGCAGATGACACCAAGCTGAGTGGTGCAGTCGACACACCTGAAGGATAGGATGCCATCCAGAAGGACCTAGACAAACTCAAGAAGTGGGCCCAGGGGAACCTCATGAGGTTCAACAAGGAGAAGTCTTGCACTTAGGTCGGGGCAACCCTCTGTATCAGTACTGGCTGGGGGATTAAGGGATTGGAAGTAGCCCTGATGAGAAGGGCTTGAGGGTACTGGTAGACAAAAGGACATGAGCCAGGAATGTGCCCTCACAGACTAGAAGGCCAACTGAATCCTGGGCTTCATGAAAAGAACTGTGACCAGCAGATCAAGGGAGGTGATTCTGCCCCTCTACTCTGCCCTGGTAAGACCCCTCCTGGNAACACCTGTCCTACGAGGAAAGGCTGAAGAGTTGTGGTTGTTAAGCTTGGTGAAGAGAAGGCTCTGAGGCGACCTCATTGCCGCCTTTCAATACCTGAAGGGAGCCTATAAGAAGGATGAGGACAGGCTTTTAACAGAGCCTGTTGTGATAGGATGAGGGGTAACAGTTTTAAACTGAACGAGTGTAGCTTTAGGTTAGACATAAGGAAGAAGTTTTTCATGATGAGGGTGGTAAAACACTGGAACAAATTGCCCAGAGAGGTGGCGGATTCCCTTTCCCTGGGGATGTTCAAGGCTGGATTAGATGGGGACTTGAGCAGTGTGGTCTAGTGGAGGATGTCCCTGCCCATGGCAGGTGAGTTGGACTAGATGACCTTTAAGGTCCCTTGCAACTCAAGCTATTCTGTGACTCTGATATACAGGTATACAAATCTGTAAAGATCAAAAGAAAGTAATCCTTTTTCTCCATTTCTCAGTATGTCACATGGCAATAAAATCACCAAAGTAGTCATCAAATTCAAAGAAAAAAAAAAAAGGTTGCTTTTCACTATTCCAAAAATGAAGATTCTATTGCCATAAAATACTGGAACGGACAAAAGTATAGAGCTTCCAGAATTGATCTGAAGAACATATATATCTATGTTAAGTCCTGGCTTGAGAGGTTCCTAAACTAATGATAGCTGAACACTGCTTGGCAATACCAGGGCAAGGAACACTTTACACTTCCCTATGTAAATTCCAAAATTTCCACCTTAATAGATTGTTTTCAGTGGTGCAATCTGAGCTACACAGATTTACAAATATAACACCTCTTCTGTCTCAGGTTAATTCTGATTATCTTAAGGCCATGACAATTTTTACACATGGATTACAGAATTGTGTCTAAATGTGAAAGACAGTGAAGAATTTCCCATATTTGCAGGAACAGATATAGTCTGGGATGTGGAACAGCTGAGTAAAGAAGCACCTTGCTATAAGTTTGAGGTACAGGAAATAATATTTTGCAACTGGAACAAAGATTTTTCAAGAGTTCTTAATTTTCTGCTTTATTCCATAGTTAAATAAATACCAACAGTCTTCTCTATTATTTCTGTTGAGCACATAAGCAGAATTGCTTATCAAAATCAGAACAATCAGACAAAATATATAATTATGACTAAAGGATGGGAGTTAAAAATTTTGTTGCATAGGAATTTTATTGGAAGAACAAATTATTTTAAATGATTGTCTGAGTTCTCTTTTTAGTACTTGTTCTGTTTCTTTAAGACTGTTGCCAGATTAAAAACTCAAAAAAGCATCAAGATGCAACATTTGTACTAGGACTAATACAACTAACCACAAAGTGACAAAGTCATTTAAGAAGATACTTTGTGATATATCTGAATCATTCTGGACAGTTTTGTTCAAACTGCATAGCTGTCTAGAGGATTTAGAATGTGCACTTTTTCAAAAAGAACAATGTCAAATTAGGTTTTGTCTCTTTAAATTTCAATAGTTACACAACAAGGCTCTAAGTCTTTCGAATTATGCTTTGAAGAAGTACTATGTTGAATTTGCTAATCTCTGCACCATCTGCCTATTCTTCACTGTAGCCCCATCAGAAGATTGTGATTGCATGGTGTCCATGACAAACTCCAAAATCCAGTCCCCAAATCAACTGAAGAAAAACTGCAGTACTTAGACTTTGCCTGAGGTCTTCTTTTACCCAGCACAGCTTTACCTTAGGTTGAACCTGCAGTTTGCAAGTTAAAGAGTATGATGAGGCAACAAGCCAAGGTAACTTTAATAAGGAGCAAAAATATTTTACGAGCTACCAATCATATATAAAAAAGTAATTTTAGAAATACAGTGTTTTGCTTTACTTTGCAAATATTGTTTGATACATTAGCCCTCCAGGAAACCAGGCATTAGAACATTATTCAAAGTAGTTCTGGCAAGGAAAGTCCAAGGGACTCATTCTGTATGGTCATCAGGGATCGTTATCACTGTTTTAAATCTTTTAGTGGTGTGTTTGAATTTCCAGTGCACATTTATAATTTTCTGAGAAATATCAGCACCACTAACTTATTAAAATCAAAGCATTTCCAGCTGCAGTAAAGCCTGTGTAATAGGTTTATATATACAGCACCAACTGTCTTATTGGTGAGGAAGTTACTTGACAAACTTCTTGGTCCTTATGAATCAGTCTGGACAAATTCTGTCAAAACCAGCAAACAGCAATGGCTTTAGAGTCATAACCACTTATGTCTCTGAGATTTGGAGATGTCAAAGAATTATAAAATTTAGCACTGAATAAGAATTAAGATGGAAAGGCAGTGACATATGACTTAAAGGAGGAAGGCCTGTCTGTTTGAAGGAAAATTTTCATTGTAAACATGGAATAAAATGCACCTAAAAATGAAATGTTAGAGCAAAAAGGATCTGTTGGACTCAGGGAGACAGGCATAGGAGAAGGCAGCTAAGGCAAAGTAAGAATAATACATCTTTTAATCACTACAGGTTTATTCCTTAAAGAAATATTTATATTCTGGAGAATTTAAAGACTGGCAACTTATTCAAATATTCAGAAATAGAGTTAAATATTGTTCCACCATATTTTTAGAACTCTTTGCATTCTAAAAAAAGAATAGTAAAATCTACCTAAATTTCCCAGACTCCAAAAGTTAGAATGGGTGGTAATTATCTGTATATTCATTTGTATATTTGTATAAAATATAGTTTTTATAATCCTTCCTTAAATACTCTACTTTAGCATGCCTGGGTCCGGATAATATGATTTGTGCTAAGACACGCAGAAGATGTAATCATTGCATTTGAAAACTTTAGACTTCCAATCTTCTTTGAATCTCCTTTGTCTTGTTTGAATTTCCTTAGTGACAAGTGCATAAAAGGCATATGCCAAGCAATAATTCCAGGTATTGAGAACCTGCAGTTTCAGTGGAGAACTGAGAACAGGGAAAGGAACGAGAGGAAAGATGGTCCCTTTTGCCATTTCGAAGCACAACTGGGTCACAGAAGTGAGGAATTGAATTTGGTGATAGACTTGGTAATTAAAATAAGCTCTCTTGAGTTTGACTAATGGTCGTATCATTAACACATTCTTCCTTTTAGTTAGGATCAGGCAAGTATGAGGATTTGGCCTCTCTTTCACAGAACTTGCTTTCTGGAGTGCTTCAGGCTATGGTAGTCCAAAGTGGGAATTTGAGTTCATGAACAAGCATTTCAGAAATTAAAAAAAAACCAAAACTAACCCCAAATCCTATTAGACAATTGAAATCTAGTGATAAACTAAGTTTTCAAAAGGTTTGCATTTGGACAGCCGTAAAAGTGACAGGAATAAACTATATTGCTACTGAAATGAACTCTCATAGCAAAGAAAGGCAAAAGAAAGTACTTATTTTTTTTTAAGTGAGCGTTTTCATATTTGTTTTAGAAACTGCATTTGTGTGAGAAGAAATACTGAAATCCTGAAAGTTTAGGTTTGAAATTACCTTTGAAATTTGGTCTGATCCTTGCATCGTAGCCTGACATCCTACCCATTAGCTTGTCCAGGAAATCAGATGGTGACATTGGCATGCTACGAGATCTTGCACTGTCTGTTTCCTTTGTGGCTACCAAGCTAACATCAAGGAAAAACAAACAAAGAAAAAAACAGAACAAAACATTTTGTTAGAGATTTTGTTACAGAAACTAATTTTACACAGTCAACCCTTTAGTTCATTCTTGTATGAACAGGAAAATATGAAAGCTAAGATTGCCTTTAAAGATCGTTTATACTTCAAAAACAGTAATAGCAAAGAAATTAAAACAGTAAGTTCTTCTTATATCTGTCATTTTATATGCAAATTTTATTTTGCGAAGCTGCATAGTTACAGGTTGCTGTTACCTCTTCCTCAGGACTTCTGGAGATTAGTAACACTTCCAGTCAACTTCCAATCAATCCATTATCATAGAGATAAATAATGTCATCTACAAAAATAGCTGTGCATGTGGAATGTCATAATTTGGAATCTACTCTAAGGCTGGTCTGTTTTAGTGGGTGCGAGGTAATAGAAGCTTAGATCAGAAAAAAAAGTAGTGAGGATCTTTCATAGAATAGTACTATCAATTTTTATTCAGCCAATGATATTTAAACATGATACAACATAACAAACAATCTCTTGGCAAATGGTATTCTTCAACATTGTCTTAGAGGTTTGTTTTCTGTTAAAAAAAAGTTGCTGCTGTGGTGGTAAAAAAAAAACACCTTACAGAAGGAACTATCTTAGGGCAAAATTTTCATCTCAGGGCCACATAGCAAATGTCATCTTCTATAGCCTCTTCTCTCTATGTATGCAGAACTCCCACTGACATTCTAAAGTGTGCTCTGCACATGCTAAGAGTATCTGCACTGTGATCAGACATGTGGACCTGAAGAAAAGGTCTTGTGGTGGAACTCTTACTCGAGTGCTGGCCAACACATTTTAAAAAACAACAGAGTCAGTAAACATATATATAAATAAAATTAGGAGTAACATTGTGATAGACAATGCATCTCAAACCATTTGTGGCATTTGGAGCCTCAAAAATGGTAAAGAGTTTTTCCTATTTTTGCGGACTTCTAGTCAAAAATCTATTGCAGAAGGATGTGAGTCTCTTACTTACCTACTTAATTGCCTTTTGTTAATGTCAATTCACTCTTTAAGAAGTGCTTAAATACACCTTTGTTTAGAAGTAAACACAGGGAATAATGTAAAGCCCTTAGGAATCTTTTAACTCATACCAAAACTGTGCTGAACTTTGCCTGTTAACAATGGATAGAGTTACAAAATGGAAAAATTCCATACATTTTTTTTCCTCCCAAGATTGTGTTACTCAGGACATGAAAAGTTACAGTTTTATAGCAACTTCCATTTAGAAGGTCTACTAAAAAATCTGTCTTCAAATTTGAAATTTGGATTTAATATCTTAAATAAAAAAATATTTCATATAAAGTCTGGAGTGTTTACAAATTTGGACACGCACAGAGTATGAACACAGAAATCTCTAGAATGCTGTAGTTTACTCATATTTTAATTTAAACAGCAATTAAGTCTTTATTGTAATATAAACTGAAATCAGAGTTAAAAATCAATCCGCTTCTATGCTTTTCTACTGTTTCTTCCATTTTATGTATAAGTTGATCAGCATATTTCTAGTTTGTTCATAAATTTCTAAACTGTTGGATATTTCTAAATTGTTCTGAATGCTTTGGTATCTCTTTTAGTATTATCTTTCAGTAAAAATGATTCTTTATTCTTCTTCAGTAGCTAACCTAGTTCTTTATTTCTCATAGCTGGAGAAAGTATTTCCTTTTCTGAGAAAGTAAGTATTTAACATATTATTTTTCTAGTTCAATTTGAAATTATCTGATTGGTCTCTGCCATGATTTTCATTACCAATCATTCTGAATGTATCTGATTCATCACATTATTCAAATTTGTAGTCATTTATATTCCTGCAAAATATCATATGTGTGAAATATGAGAGTCCTATTACATTTTGTTGGATTTTATCTATTCGCAAGGCAGGATAATCAAGTTACTCTGTATATACATACATACATACATATATATATATATATATAAAAAGACACTTAGATTTCTTTCTTATAGTCTTCTATAAGAAAGTTATATTTCTGTCCTGTAGGGTATATAGAATTCCAACACCACCCAATATAGATAACTTATATTTTTATTCTGGATATGAATAAATTCTCCAGAACACAAATGTAGAAATGCCCACTGTTATTTTCAGTATCAATCAATTTCTGAATGGAAAGTTTCTTTCTTTGTCCTTTTTTTTCATGGCAAGGCTGCCATGAAATAGAGTATTTTGAAATTAAGGTAACTAAGGCTGAACGGGAAAAACACTAATTGCTGTGGCTATGGATTTTGTCAAAGTGGCATTTACATTTTTGTGTGATAGCATCAATATTTGCTTTCATTAGTCAGTTAAAAGTCTCAATGTTTTGAATAATTTTATTGTCTGCTTCTGAAAACAATATATTATGCATAATTAATACATTTTGTATAAGCAAAATCAGCTGTAATTTGTAACTTTCTTCAAGGAATGTTTTCCATTTTTCTCAGCTTAGTATGTTTCTGAGTAAAACTTACCTTTAAAAGAAAACCTGTATTTCAAGAATACTGTTGGACAAATAATAATTTCATCTATCTGAGCAGACTTGTGGAATACTCTTTGAGTTAAAAAGACGCAAGACTTGGTAATACAGTAAAACCTGAGTGACGCAGTGGATTTTAAGAAGGCCTACCTGTCAAAGCATGGATTTTCTGTATAAAAATTAACAGAAAAATTAGTTCTGCATGGTAAGGATTCTTCAGTATTCTTGTACATTGCCTCTGAAAAGTAAGCCTCTGGCTAAGTGGTTAGACAAAGTTACACTCCTTTAATGAAGTATGAATTTAGCTTCTTTTAGTGTTAATGCACATAGCTTCCTCCTTGATACATAACTATTGTATAATTCCAGGAATGGCTTTGTGCACTTCTAGAGGGAATTTACTCTGACCTCTTGTGGTTTTTTAAAATAATTTGTGCATGCATTTTCTAACAGGCAGAATTAAAAGAATTTTATATCAGCAAAGCTGTTATACTGTGGTGCATTCAGAGGTAAGCTACAATAGACTTGTGGTTAGCATAAAGTCAAAATGCAACTTTAAATTGCCAAGAAGGATAGCTGTACATTTTTGTTCATAGGCAGAGGCAACAAAGGCTTCCCACAGCTGAAGTCTTTTATTGGAGAGGGATTATAACCTCCCAGTCTTCAGGCCTATTCATATTTTACCAGGAAATTTATCAACAAGAATGTGAGCCCTAGTAGTGATTCTGTGCTGTTCTGTGAGCTACTGTTAAATATTAAACCATCTTCAAAATTCAGATTTAAAGCAGTCCTTTATTTCACTCTCCTGAATGTGTCCTGAACATCTTTAAAATGTAAATTAGGCTTTGTCAAATAATTAAAAAGAAATTTAGTAACTAAAGCAGTGGACAAAAATAAAGAAAAAAATGGAAAATGTTGTTGAACAATGTACGTGAAAGATAATTTGTGACTGAATGAATTGACTGACACCATGAAAAGTTAGGGTAAAAATTTTTGTTCCTAATAAGCTGTTATACAAAACCAGACAACAAACAGACAAAACCTGTCTTTGGTCTAGTCTGTATGTTAAATCAGTGTTCACCTAAACTCTGAGGAGAGATGAGCTTTGCATCATGCTTTGAAGACACTCAAGCTGGAATTTTATGGACTGAGATAGGAAAACATTGTGAATCACAGGTCTCTGACAGTGCACGGCTTACGAAAAGTCATATTTAAGTCAGAAACTGTTAGGTCAAGCTGAGGACATTTACAGTGTGACATCAATCTTAGAGAATAAGAAGCAGTCTGGCACAGCCAAGATGCAGTTTCTCTGTATCAGCACCCACATCCTAAATTCTAGACAAAAACCTACTGTAGGGAGTAATAGTGACAATGGTGTTCAGCACTGCCATCTATGATCTGGAAAGAAGATACAAAATCATTGATGGCTTAAAACTAAGAACTAGAAAAAAAAAAAGACAGATGATGAGGGCAAGAAATTAAGCCATTTCTGAAGTTCAATCCAGTTAAGTAGAACATCATATTTATTTTAGATATTAAGAGATATATGGGTTGGAAATGTGAGCAGAGTTGGAGAAAACTGAGTATGAGGAAGGATTCAGAATCCATATTTTACAACTCAGCACTGTTGTGGTAAAGTTCTCACTGTACTACTGTGTTATCTGCTGGTGTGGAAAGAGTGAAAGAGTGAGTAGCAGCATGAAGGTCATTTATTATTTTATATTATATTAATTAGACCAGTCTGGGACATTGCATCAAATTCCACGTCTAAGTTTTAAAAGAGCATTAAGGCATTAGGAAAGGTACTTAACAAAGCCAGTAAACCATGATCTGAAATTTAGGGAAATTTCCTTACAGTAGGAGACTTTAAGAGCTCAATCTGCTTGGTTTATCAAAAAGAAGATTGAGAAATAATATGATTGAAGTGTATAAATACCTCAATGGGGCAGAAAATGCTGGACATTTATCTAAAGAAGAACAGCAGAATAAAAGTCAATGAGAAACAAAACCATTCATATGGGAATTTAGGCACACTGTTTTAATACACTGTATCAACCAAGACAGTACAGCTTTCTGATAGAAACAATTTAGCAAAATATAAGGTAGTTTGGTGAAAAGAAATGACCTATGATACATAGAAAAGCAGGCTAAATTCAGAGTAAACATTACAAATCTCATGCAGAAATCTTCAGACTGCCAAAAGATACATTATGGAATTGAAGAGGAAGCAATGGGCATCATTCAAAGTGAAAAATGGTTTATTCTTAGGGTTCTTCTACACTGGGGCTGGGTTGCAGGCTTGCAGGTGCCTATACTGTAACTTGTAATCTAGGTTGCAGGTTACATGTGGTAATGTTGGCCCATTTTGCTCAATTCCTTTCACAACTGGGTGTTCAACTTAGCAAGCAGTTCTATGAGCATCAGCTCCATGCCCAGTATGAAATTAAGCTCCAGAATAGAAACTGCATTTGAGCAGCCTGTAAACTACAGACAGCTTAACAATTAGAGATTGAGCACTACTGGGAAAACATGAGCTAATATTCTTTCTTTGACATGCAGCTGCAAAAAGGAAAAACTTTTAAGCTAAATGATAACATTGTCATGAAAGCAAGTGGATATGAAGATGCCAGGGATGAATTCAGATCATAAATTAAAAGGCTTTCAACCAAGAAACGCTTCAGTTCAGCAATAGCTTAGCAGTTTGAGCAGAGATAGAAAAGCCCTGTGTGTTTCAAGATAGAGCTAGATATGGACTTTAGGATGCTGTGACATGTGACTGTGACTGCAGATGATGGGACTCAGTTCTTTTCTAAGCCCTCTGCTGAGGAAATGTTTATATTACTATTGATTCTTTTATGTGTTTAAAAATAATTACTACTACAGAATTTTGAAAAAATACATAGTTAATGCAGCTATGCAGTCAGAACACCAACATCTACAGAATTTAAATGGGAGATCTCATCTAGTAGCTGGCAATTTAAACAGGAAGAGAAAACATTGGTCACGAATCTGTGCTCTTGAAATGTCTATTTTAGGTAGGCATGTTTGTGAGAGAAAACCTCACTCTCTTCCCTTCCTCCAGAATAAAATGATTGAGAAAAACTCCTCAAAGGGAATTTCAAAATCTCCAAAAACATTTCCTTCTATAAAACATTTAAAGCTAAAGTTTTCCCATGTTTATTTTTTAAGAACTACTTTATTTCTACTCATAAACTGTCTCTTTTCTATCTGCCCCAGATGTCTGTACATTTTTACCAAAGCACAGAGGAAAGGAACATTACAAATGAAAATGCTTTATATATGCTTTATTTTAATAGGTATATTTTCAAAAGTAATTTCAATCATACTGCCTTTGAGACTTTTGTATCATTTGTGTGCTACAGAAATTATTGTTTTTCACAGATTTCTCCTCTCTCTTTTAAACTTTCAGTCTTTAAGGCAAGTTCTTAAAAATTGTTTTCTGTGTGTTGTTTCAGCCTTAAAAGAATACCTATTTGTTTTAAAGTATTGAAGAAAAGAAGTAATAGGCAACTGCCAACATTTGTATAAGCAAGGTTGCAGCTGTCCAGAAGAACTTAGTAAGAATAGTATAGACAAAAGATGAAGGAAGAAATTACATCTTACACCATTTGCTGACTCTTTCCAGTTTGTTGCTGTGACAGGTATAGGCCAGATACAAGGAAAGAGGATGGTGTGCTGTAATGGTACCATCCACTAGAAACTTCCCAGAGAGAAGTTTCCAAGACCAGTTTAAAGCAGTCCCCTAATTTATCGAAGTTCTTCTGAGAGCAGTCTCCAGAGTCTCACTAACTTACTTTTGTATACAGCTGATACAAGTTCTCTTTGAATTAGATGGCATGTTCATTTTCTTCCTTCCATAGTGAATCTACCTATGTATTTTAATTTGAAAATATTATATTAATATCAAATTGCATTTGGCTTGATTTTTCTCATCTGATCATAAATTATTTCTTTCATCTCAAACATAATCCATTTTAGCCATTCAGAGAGGTAGCAGTTTTGTATTTCATCTTACAATGCATACTAAAGGGCTGTTACATGATACTTTGCATGCACTATAGTTATCCAATAGCTTGCTCCTTTCTATACTTAGCTTATTCTCTAAGACAGCAAGTGTGGCCAAACCCCTGGAGCAATTCGATCTTGTGTTCGTGGTCCATTCTTTACAGCTAATGTTTGAATGTTTTTAATGCACTTTACATTAAAAAGCTTTGCAGAAAAGCTCAATGAAATTAATTGCACACTTATAGCAAAAGCTAAAACTGCAGCCAACTAATATGCACTCAGTTGCATCTCACAAACATCAATTCACAAAAGCATTTCAGTTAATTAATCTGAATGGGTATTTAATCACTGTTTCACCAATAATGGTTAAGTGAATCAATCTCATGACTACTTCCCAAGATTCTGTAACTGTAAGTAATGGTGATAGAATTCATCAATTTTAAAACAAAAATTATTCAGTATAACCATGTAATTAACAAGGTATGCTAAATTGAAGTAATCCTCAAATAGATCGAGTCTGATAACTGCATTTCGAAAATTGTGGTAATAAGATTTTGTGGTATGAAGACAGTATTTAAACCTTTTTCTGTGCAATATAGACCTCTTAATAAAATGTATTTGGCACAATTAATGGGAAAAATGAACATTATGTTTGAAGAGATCAGAAGCATATAGGATTTTGGTAAAGGGAGTGCCTGTAATTATCTGATTTACTAATTAATGTAGGAAAGGAACTAAAAAGATTGTTTATAGATGTAGAATTTGCACATTATTCCAAGATTGAACATAAACCTCACAACAATACCTTTTTGATAAAATGTTCCAGAATATTACAGGTTTAAACAAAAAGGCCTCAAACCCATTCAAATGAAAATATTTCCATGTTTTTCCAAATTTTTGTGCAGTTTGTCATTAAAATACATTTGTTCAGTCAAGTAGCATGACACAGATGTTCTTCTGAGATATGATGTGCTTAAATCAGCTACCTGAGACAACTGTGTCAGAAGAGAAATGCAGTTCTCTGGGTTTTATTTCAGTAAACAATTTCACCTCTTGAAAGATAAAGCAAATATTGTGGACTGAGAGTTCAGAAGTGGGGACAAGTATGTTTAAACCAAATACTGCTTAAAAAGACAATAAAACTTTAACGCAATCTCTTCAATACTGAAAATTAAAAACCTTTACAGAAAAGAGAAGATAAATAGAATTCTTATTGGAGGCCATTCAACATCAATATTGATTCATGAAAAGCCAGGGGCACTCTGGAAAGCGAGGAGCTGTGTCAGAGGCCACAGCTGCATGGATCCAGTCCTGAAAGTGACATACAGAATCGACTGTCACTGCTGTCCCATTCACACAGAAAGAGTTTCTTCTGAGGGGTAAAACAAGATTAAAAATTCAGCTCCTTCTCTGAATTACCTTTTGGAAGACTCAGTATGTTTACATTGTGAATCTAGGGTAACTGAACCAGTTTAGATACCTTAATTAGGCAACATTATCTTCTTCTAAAGTTCAAGGTTAATGCAAGGAATATAATTTGCTTCCAAATCCTTTCTATTACAGAATGAAAATAATTCTACTTGAGCTTTATTGGTGAATAAATTAATTTCATTCTGAGGGAAAAAAAAAAGTTAGTTTCCAATGGTGAAAGAGTAGTGGAAGTGGGTGACATGTACTTGACTCAGTTAAGCTTGCAATGCCTTAAAAAGACAGATTCTGAGTGCTTTTCCTATTATTTATGATAAAACTAACAATAATTTGTTGCTTGTTATCAAAGATGAAATTTCTTTTATTTGTTGTAGGTCATGAAGTTGTCAGTTCTTAATGCAATGAAAATGCATATTTTCATATACTTCAGTGTTTTAGATAATAATAAATTTATCAGATCAGAGAGAAACAGAACACTTAGCTCATGTTTGCCAGAGAAAATACTGTCACTTCAACTAACAGGAGCTGAAGCGTTGTATGACCAAGATTTTAAAGCGGTATTTTCTAAGAAAAATCCTCAGGAAAACTTTAAATATGTTCTGTGACAGGTTAAATTTTCTACTGTTTTGTGTTTTTTTCACAGTTTTAGATCCTTCTAGTTGCCCCTTTATTCTCTTACTTTGAAGAAGTTAAATAGTCAGATTAATTTTTTTATATAATGTTGCAGAGGTAAGTAGAGTTACATCAGGACACATTTTCAGCCAAAATAACTTTTATGTGCAACAAACAGTAACTTTCAATTTTAAGATCACTAATTATCAGTGTTTATTATGTTTATTATTTTAGTGGTTAGAAATGAAAAATATGTGAAAAATATCTGGGATTGCATTTCCATGTGACTATTAAAAATGTAGGGTTTTTTCAGATTTGGAAAAATTTTTATTTCTGTTTCAGTGACTGAAGTAACATCACATTCTAGTGCTCTTTGTAGGTTAGGCAATGGTTACAAGCATTTTGTTATGATGTTCCTGATACCTTTGTGGTGTTATATTTTTTCCCTTTTATTAATACAATTGAGAAGTCCTCCAGCCTACAGTCTTCATCTAGTCCTGTTTGGCATGGAAGTAAAATGGTATAATGTTTATAGCTTACTTACTTTATGTATTGTAGTTTAAAAAAGCTTTGGATTGCTGTGGAGTGTTTCAGCTTTCCTTAACAGAGCGAAAAAACTGGCAATAATGGGGTTTTAAATTTTCTGATTAAGTCACTCTGACCTGATCACCATTCTACAGGTCAAAGGGCTTTATATTCTACACGAGGCTACATTTGTATATACTTGTTTTTGTTTGTGACTCTGTACATATATACAAGCACAATGCTTTATTACCTCCCTTTCAAAAAAAATTATCTCTTAGGGTAAAGGAAAAAACCTAATTTGTCAGCATTCTTCCTAATCCTATGGCCATGGCTTTCTACCTTAATTAAGATATGGATTCAATAAACTACAGGTTGTCCCTCTAATTTTGCTTTCTTGTTTAAGACAAGTTTATTGTTGAAAATTTCAGCCATGCAGCATATGAATTTTCTTAAGACATTTTATGAATTATGACTCTAATCTGAGTATTTGTTTATTGTTTTCCAGAAGCACCTACTTCCTTAGTAGTCTTTTGTACCTGTTGTATACCTTATGTTTATAAATGTTCTAAACCCAGGTCTTAGTTTCTTGCTGTTTCTGAATTTATTCAAACTACATTTTAGGGAAAAAGCTGACTCAAACACCTGTATAAGGAGTAGAGAATGTTTCAAGTTTTCAAATTGTCTTACTTTTCCAAAGACCAACTGCATGGGTTAAGCTTTTGATAACTTTAACTCTGAATTAAAGATAATCAGATCTTCCCAAAATGTAATTAACTGTTTTGGGGTATTTTTTTAGACAGACATATTTGGCTAAAATGAATTTGCATTACTATCTCACTATAAAGATTAACTTCTGTAATAATTGAATAATGGAGAAAAGTTATTGGAGTAATGGATAGATTGCAAAATGACCAAATAACTTCAGAATATTATCTTTTGTAACACCAGATATCCTTCTATAACAGCATGTCAGAGCTGAACAACTATATTTATTTTTGTGTTTGCTTTAACCAATTGAACTTGTGCAGGAACTGACTGGTGTCTTTCACCACCATAATGAATAGTAATTCAACTGATGTCAATAAGGCAACATTAGACTGAAAAGATAATTAATTAAAATGGAACATTTGCCTGACTAAAAACTGCCAACTATTGTTTGCCAGGGCAAACTCTTCCCAAATCTAAGAGCAACCTGTTAATACCAAAACCAGAATTCTACAGATTATAGCTGTTTGGTTATTCCTGTATTTTGAATGCATCCCAAAAGGTCCTTGAAGTTATAGAACTGAATACTATTGTGTTTTCTAGTTCTAATTCACTGACAAGATTTTTTACTATTGTGGCATTGCCCCATCAGCTTAATTTTCATCCACTAGGTTGCTGTACTCTCACTCAATATAAATAGGAACAGCATCCACTGAAGTGTGCAACTGTAGAAAAAATATATTTATTTTAATCATAATTAACAACCATTTAGAATGTCACCAGTCTTCTATTCCTCCTTTGCCTTGTTTTGCTTTAAAAATCTACTTTCATTAATTGAAAGTCATAACTGAAACTGAAAACTTGGGTTCTTTGATATGCCTCTTCTCAAACAATTCTCTTACTATTCATGAAAATCTTCACAGAAAGTCTTATAACAGAATGCAATGGTTGCGGTTTATCAAAACTAGATGAAAATTTTATTTTGAATTAAAAACCCTGGATTTGTGAAGACTGCAGTACAATTCGACACTATTCCATTTGCCTTAGGGAAGCTCTGCTTGTATCAGTACAACAGTGTTGTCCTGTATTTTCAGTGAACATGTCAGATGGCTGTTTAGAAGATGAGACTTTTTCTCCAAAATAAGTTTGATCAGATATAAGTTCAGTGAGACAAAAGCTGAATATAGCCTGAAGAGTCACTCATCTTCAAGTATTTCAACAAGAAAGATTACAGCCCAGACAAGTCAAAACTTAGCAGTAAATAGAACTCAGTGCTATATAAAGTTCTTTCCCAAAACACTTATCATGAAATTGTTTATTTTGCTTAGTTACCTAGTTATAGTGTAGATAACTGTGCTATCGCTATCAAAAATTTTTAACTGAGGCAAAATATTTCTAGATAGAAAAATACTGATTTCTTGAAATAGAGTTTTACAAAAATGTATCTGTTTCAATGTTGTTCTAATGAAATGCTGGCAGGCTTGGATGGAATATTACAGAATCACAGA
>VZRW01011765.1:2723-28958 GCA_013398125.1 Aegotheles bennettii | reverse complement strand
GAAGTGCAGGACCCGACACTTGGTGTATGGTTAAACCTCATGCAATTGGCCTCATCCCATCGCTCCAGCCTGTCCAGATCCTGCTGCAGAGCCTCCCTACCCTCAGGTAGGTCCACACTCCCACTCAATTTTGTGTCATCTGCAAATTTACTGAGGGTGCATTCGATCCCCTCATCCAGGTCATCCATAAAGATATCAAACAAGACTGGCCCCAGGACCGAGCCCTGAGGGACACCGCTCGTGACCGGTCTCCATCTGGATTTAACTCCATTCACCACCACTCTCTGGGCTCGGCCATCCAGCCAGTTTTTAACCCAGCGAAGAGTCCACCTGCCTAGACCTTGAGCCGCCAGCTTCTACAGCAGAATGCTGTGGGGAACAGTGTCAAATGCCTTCCTGAAATCCAGGAAGCTAAGTAACTCTGCCATATCCTATGTGTCTTTCCCTAAGCATGTCTCTCTCCTTCCCAGAACCATGCAAGTGCCATCCAGTTTAACTACTGGTCCCTTTTGCTTCTTGACAGACCCTGGAATCCAGATGTTATTTTACTTCATTCCATTTTTTTCTAGGACTTCTTTATGTCTGCCCAACCCAACTGACTAATTATTCTCTTTCTCATTCTTTTGAGCTCAGAAAGTGTCCACTGTGCTTCATTCTTTCCTACTACTTCCCCCCACACCCTCTTTGGAAACAGATCTGCTAGTTAAGCAGTTCTCCACGGCATTCAGTTCTCCACAGCATTCAGTTTGTAGTTGTTACCTGGTCTACACAATACCTTCAAACACTAGGAAGGCTTACATAAAATCCTTGAGTGGTTTAGTTACAGTACAGTTATGTGGATTAATACACTACATCTGAACAATCAAAACTTAAGCTGACCATGTAGCACTATATGATATTACAGTATATTACTTCTGAACTAGCATTATATGGAATCTCTTCTCCTTAGGTGTATGTTTTTATAACTTTGTAGGAAGTGGGGTGAAGTGACATCCTAGAACTAGTGCTCAGTGAAAGCTTTCAGGTGAATTGTCCATGTCCTATGTAACTACACTACTTTTCTGCACGTTAACTTCTATGTATGACTATTACATACCATAGTACTGCTAAGAATGCATGGACTGAAAATCATGCCAGGCAGCTAACAAAGACAAACCTTTATGAGTAACAGTCAAGGTTAACAAAACTACAATGGGATGATAAATGTGTTTTCTAGACTTTCCCCTTGAGAGAACGAGATTCTGCTCCTGATGTGCTACCCAAAGAAAACTGATTCTTTGAGATTTCTTCACTCTAACATCAGTTCCCTCCCCCTGATTTGTCTCTGTGTGTCTGTGAAATTGTTGTGCTGCTGAGTGCATTGTTTAGGTACTTCCATAGGCTTTTCTGTTTTCCTCAACTGCATCAACTAAATTATATAGATTTCCAACTTCAGAGAATATACGTGGATGCCTGGTGATGTTTGTGATTGTCAGAAATGGGCTACTTTACTTAATGACTCCATGTTCTAATTCAAGATGGCAGATCTCATGAATAAATGAAGAAAAAATCTTGTCTTGCCATGACAGCTGTGCTTTGAAAGGGTTTTGTGATACTGAGAATAGAACTTAACTGACAAGTCAGTTTGCCATCAGTATTAATTATTTTGATTCCAGTCTCTCCTCCACTGAGACTTTGATTTTTGACATGAGAAGGAATATTGTAAATATAATGCCAGGGATATAAAGGGGTTGTAGGTATGGGACAGTAGAAAAGTCCTTTAGGATATTGTTGTTGTCCCCTTCCCATAGAAGTTGCTAGACAAACAGAAGGACCCTGCGAGTAACCATAAATCACATGAAAATGGTATATTTGGAGACAACCTAAACATGCATAGCAGTCTGCTTCTGATGTGCTTTCCTTGTAATGATGTGCCTTGTAAATGCAACATAAAGAATGCTTACGCATATATTCTAATACATTACTTTTAAAACAAAATCAGTGATGTTTCCTTCCATTTCATACCATCTTCTTACTCTGTCTCTGTTATGTGATCAGTGCACAGCACACCCGTAGAGCATACTCTGTCTTAGGGGAAAAACTTCCTACTCATATTACCAAATATGTGCTGTGATATTCAGCGAGACATATTGTTTAAACAAGCACATTTTGTAACTTATTCGTCATACTTGCCTGTTGTTTTTTTTAATAATATGAATATTCATTTTGAGCAAATCTCATTCTCTCTCTTCAGTGAACCAGAAAGAGATTTTGCCCTTCTAGGAAGGGGAAATGGTATGTTGGCTGGTCATGAAGAAGCTGCAGTTGCATCTTTTATAGATCAGATCCCCAGCTAGTATAAATAGGTCTAGCTTGCAATATGTACATGCCGGAAAAATAGGAGCTCCAAAAAAGTGCCTTATGAATTCTTGAGCACTTTGGAAGATGTAAAACAATAAAGACTTCTTGCTCTGGTTATCTTTCTAGCTAGCGGGTTCTGGCCAGTAGTTTCTGGTTACTATCTCAGTTCTGATCTTATGACACTTCTGCAGTTTCCTGAAGACTGTCTTGTCTGAAATAATTTATTAGTCTACCTCAGATTTGTAAACTACTTTGTGATAGGGTGTATTAGATGTTTAAGTACCATAGAAGAAAGCAAGCTCCACTGATTTCTGTCCAGTTGCAAAATACCAATATCTTAAATACAGAAGGGAGTGACCTGTGACTGGGTATATAGTGCCATTTTACATCTCAGCCTTCAGCTGCTGTGAAAACAAAGGCTTAAGTCATTGTAGACCCTCTCCCATACATGCCCACCCGTCATGGATGTCACAGGTAGCATGGGGTATATAAGCACCCCAGTTTAGACATCTGAATTGCTCCCAGGAGATCAGAATGTCTTGCAGTAGCCCAAAGTGTAATGATGCAAAAGGAATTGCTCTGTCATCAGTGTGATGAAATGGGTGTATTGTGAGATTGGCAGCAGAGATATTTTCTTTTATTTTCACTATAGTGACACCTATGCTTTTGCCACTGCAACCAATGTCAGATTCTTCCTTGCCTATATTCTAGCTGTAAAAAATTGCAGTTTCTTCCTAGCTGTGCTGAGAGAAAATCAAATGTATCCTTCTGTGTCTTCTAGCATAACAAAAGTGATTGTTGACTCCTTATTGCTGAAAGGCTAAGTTGGTACTGTATTTGGAGCTGAATATGTTGCTTAGAAAATACAGGTGTATGTATAGTCTCTTGCTTATTGTAATAGCAAAACCCACACAAATCTCTTGTAGTGGGCAAGTACTTAGTAATTTAAAGAACCTTCCAGGAACTTACGAGCATTTGAACCTGCAAGAGGCAATACATTTTTAGTTATTCCAGCCTTCAGAGTAATATTTTATCAAGAAAATAGAAAGATGAGTCAGTGGTTAATAATTCAATGTATTTTGCTCTTTCTCCTGATAGCTAACCTCTGAGTAAAAAACGACAATGAAGGAGACTAAAAGTTTTAAAAGATTAAAGTAGAAAGCCTTATTTCACTAATGTGAGTTTCTCCTTGCAGGTCAGTTGTGTTGGGGAAAAAGTCATTGAAGCAATGACATCTGTAATGAAATGTCACATTTTGGTAGAAATTCTTTTATATTCTGGCACTGAATGGTACCTCCAGTTGTGTTTTCTGGGTTGGACAAGGAGTATCTTGCTATCTGACATTTCTATAACATTAAGCAGTTACTGGGATGCTGGAAGACAGTTATGCCATGATACAATCTCACATCAAAATGTCCATGTTGTCAAAAGACATATAATATTGAAAACGATGTCATGTTATGTAATGATCTCAGTAGAAAGCAGGATTCAGTTTTTACAGTTAGGGCCTAATTCTGCACCCGTTGTTCAGTGACAAAAGCTGGGTGTCAGGGTGCTTTTGGTCTCCATGGGTGGAGTTTGCGCAAGTCACTTGCTGATGAACAATCAGCCTTCAGTAAACGCCTGTGAAACTTGGTGAAGACCAGGCTGGAATGCTGTGAAGGAGGAAAGTGTTATTGATACAGAAATAAAAAGGGGTGATGATCTCATCTGAAGGTAAATTACTTGAGCTGTATTAAACTATAGCTTCAATTGTCACGTTTCTGACTATGGAAATAGAAATTTTGGCTTCTCTAACTTTTACATGTAATTTTGCAGTTTGCAGCAAGTGTAGCTGTACCATGTAGTGTTGGTGACATGCACAGTCTTCCCTTCTAGTGAGAAAGTGACTGTGATTGAACAGCCCACGTCACCTTGGCCTACTGTAATCAAACCCCAATGGGCCATCGCCCAGCGTCTGGCCAGTCTGCGATCAGCGATGGACATCAGGGGGCAGGGAGCTCCTGTGCTCACAGGAAACAGCAGTAACCTGAAATAGCCACCTCTGTATTGTTGCATGAACATCAAATTCTCCCTCGTGATAACAGACATACCGTTTGTTGACTTTATTATGCTGCTGTAGCTCACTAGTAGTGATGTGCTTCATTTAACCCATTTTGTAATATTTTAAACTACGCATTGAACACGCATTCATTCTGCACTTGGGGCCTGATCCAAAGCATATTAAATATGTTTGAAAGATCCAGTCTACTTCAATGATTTTTGGCTCAGGCCCTCTATTTCTCTGAATGCTGTTGCTTTTTTGTTTTTTTTTTTGCTTTTTTATGAATAGCTGCATTTAAAATAAAAGCAAGGAGTTGCACAAAGATAACCTGCATCTCTGTGTATATATTAAATGCAGCTGTTGTCACATGTATAGTATTGTAATTGAAATACTGTGGCACTATTCTGTACCCATAATGTAGATGGTAGAGTTCTTGTAGAGAAAATATTACAAATCTAGATGAGAATTGTCGTTTTGTGGAATGATAAATATCCACAGAGAAAAACAGATGTCGTAGCTGAGTGAATAAACTGATACTTTTCTGGAACTGGAATGCAAATGTATGCTTAGTGGCTCTCCACTCTACAGTCAGATGTTACTCTGTCCCCAGATGCTCCTGAAAACTTTATCAGAGAGGAGAGGACAGAATTTATTTACAGCCATCATAAACTCATTAAAACGCTAGCAGGAGAAATAGTACTATAAATTTTTAAATTAGGATTAATTTAAAGAGGAATGCAAAGCATACTTGACATCTTGGAACCTGCAGACTATCCTGCATATTTTGAAGGCTATGTCAAAGAAAAAGCCTTCCACAGATCCTTCAGATGCTTTAAAGACTTAATTTTGATTTGAAACTGCCTATTTGCAGTATTGTCCTCCCACACTGCCTCATCACGTTTTGTATGTTAAAATACCCAATCTAAAATGAAAAGCATGCTTTTAAAGCAGCTGTGGGGAAAGGAAAAATGATAGACACGAAAGGCCACAGAGCCTTTGGTGCTGGTGATCTTGCAGAGCCCTGACAGTTACCTGGACAGTTTGGCAGCTTTGCACACAAAGGCATTCTGGTAGAGAAAGAAAGAGGATACAGACAGAGAAATGGATCAGCCTGGAACCACATAGCATCTGATCCCCATGTTGAGAAGTGTCAGGGGCTGGAACAGGACTGGCACATTCTCAGTTTTATGAACTGTGCTTGGAAGTAGCAAGAGAATAGGAGGAAAATAGGTGGAAAAACTTGCTGTGGACAGTGGTTTAAATATGTCACGTTACGTACTATATATGCATATGCACCTCACAGCAAATCAGTAATAGCACTAGCTACTGAACTACAAACTGCTTCAAAGCATGCATTTACTGAATTAATTTGAACAAAAATGATCTGGCAAAGTAGAGCACAATTTCAATATGTCATAAAGTTGATGATTTGGATTAATATCTGAGACATTTTTATTATTAATGGAAACAATATTATTTTGTCTTTTCAGATGCAATTGCGTGGAACCAGAACATCCTAGCAATAAAACCTTACGATACTGGCAGGACTACAATATATCTGCATCTGATGTGCCATGGGGGAACCTAACCGTGTCAGTAAGTGAGATATTGGAATTTAATAAATCAAGGCGTAAGCATAAACAATTTTGTTTCTCCTACTGCAGCAAATATATTGAAAAAAATACCATGTTTTTTCTAATTGTATTTGTTCAAATAAAACATAAAATACACTTTACTGAACAAAGATTAGCATAGACTTTGTGGCATTATCTCCTTTTGTAAGCATTTTGCAGCCTTTGATAGTACACATTAAAGCAAGTATGTGCATTTTGTGCCCTGCTTTGGAAACTTCTTGACACTCTAGCACAAGAATTTGACTGAGATAAAGTCTAAACATGTCAAATGGCAACAAATTTGTCCTAAATTCTGCCAGGTGGCAAACCCAGAGTTCCCTTGTGTAGAAAGACTCAGAAGCGTTTATTTCCCCTAAAACATTCTTACAGCTGTTTGGGCTATAAAGGAGAGGAAGGGGAGAAATTCTGTGACATTTTCTCTTCAGTGATGAAATTTCTCTCTTACATAGGTCTTCAGTGTTATGGATGTCTTAGTTGTGGAATTTTTTTTCCAGGGGAACACAGGGGGTGAGGGGGGAACAAGCTACAAACCGTTTGGGAGCTTGCATGGATATGTAACTTGTTTATAAACAGTACATTTTTCTAGGTTTAAAGATTTATTACTTCAGGTTTGCCTTCTTTAAAGCAACATTTACAACTTGATTAAAATGTCATATTGAGATTAGGCCACCACTTTTTCTCACAAATGCATCATTTCATTACACAGTCAAAGAGAATTAAATGCAAAAGACACCAAACTGAAGGGTTCTCTCAAAAATATGACTGGTTTAACTCCATTGTAGGCGTAACCAAATGAAAAGCTTAAAAGCCAATCCAGTGGACCATCTCCAGCAGATACTGTTTTTTCTTTCCAAGGCAGGAATGCAGAAGAATTGATGTCCTATCATGATTTAAACAAGGGCTGCCTTCCATGGCTGCTCTGTCTTTATTGCAAGGACTGCTCCTCAACTCTGTTGGTGTGGCAACAGCAGAGAGAAAGTTGAGAACTGCTGGCCTGAGGGATTCCAGCAATCCAGAATGAATATTCTCAAAATTGCAGCACACTCTAAGAGCATCTGTGCAGGGGCAGACTCCTCCTCTCACTTTCTCAGATCTCTGACAGTGTTTTTCAGAGTACATTTGCAGCTGAGGAGATTTAAAATAACAGATTTTGTTTTAACTCTAAATGTAAAAGACCGGCTGCATTATATAAAACCCTTTAAAACTTCTGTAAAAGCTTATTACCAAAACTTGAGTTTACATGGGTAGCAGTATAACTGACCAACTTTCCCAGTGAGTCCCTATGGTTGTCAAAGGAATAACTGAAATTTTTCATACTTTCACGTATTTAGTTCTTGGAAGCATCAACAGGAAACTTCAATTCTCTTGTTCTAGAGAATTGCAATAAAAGATTAGACCTACTTGTCTCTAAATATTTGGTCAGTCTCACCCTACTGTATTTTTTACTGCTCATTTCTTCAGATGGTTTCTTGTGTTTAATTTAAAAGTTTCAAATTTCTAAAGGTCTAGACTGGCACTCTCTCTTAACAGCAGTAGGGCCAGCAATATTTTTTGCTATCTAGGACAAAATGAGTGCGAGCAAAGTGTTTATTCTGATGGTGGCAAAATCCTTTTCAGTATGTATATGATGAAATTCATTCCTGTACTGTGCCAACATCAAGGTCAGGCCAGGACAAGTTTTTTATTTGATGTCCCAGAGTCTTGAGAATTTCTTCTGGATTTCCTGAGCAATTTTTCTCCCATCTATTACCTGTATTTCATCAGTCAAAAGGGCATCATATTTCTCCCAGGTTTACTACAGTTTTGCACTTCTTTATCTCACAGTCATTGAATAGCAACTGTGGTTTTTTTTTTTTGCAAGCTAGCCTTTGTTCAAAGCCAAAGTTTCTCATAACATGTCAAGCCACAGTATTGTGTCTGAGTCTGATGAGCCAATGACCCTGTTCATTTGATACTAAAAGATCCTGATCTGGCACGATATTGTTGCCTGGAATCTCTGATTCTAGGTACTGCCTTTCTTTTTTGCTTAATATGTGTGGAGGGATTTGGGAAGCAGAAGGAAAGAATTGTGAGTCCAGAGTTTGTAGCTCACATTTTTAGAGCAACGTTATTTCTCTGCTTGTTACCTTGGAACAGGTGTGATTTTAGACATCTAAGGATGGTACTGGAGAATTAGTAGATACGTTTTCTACTGTATCTGCATATTTGATCTTATATTATACTGGATAGAATTAATGTGATACATTTTGGGTTTTGCTGCATTTTTTCAGATCGCTTTTTTTAAAGATAATTTGTGGAATGTGCTGCCCCCATGTGGTATTAAATGTACTTGTCTCCTTTTGGGCTAATACTGAACATTCTAAATAGCTTTTTCTTGAATTACTCGACCTGTGAAGTTAAAACAAAAAATCAATTCTTGAAAATGCACCAGGAGTAGCTTTCACTTGGTAGCTTTTGAACCTCACTTTCCTCTCTTGGAAGGAATTAGGGAGTTCAAATCTGTTTTTGTAAACAGAAAACAAATGAATGTCCTTGTTCAGTTTGAAATAAATCTGTTTTTATATTAATGACTTTATTTATGGTATGCCTTAGTGACTTTGTGATTTAATACTTTTGAGATTTTTTTTTGAGGGTTTGAGAGTTTTCCACGCAGACTAGATAGAAACATTAGAAGTTTTAATTTTTAAAATAATAAATATCTAAAAATGATTATACTATTTCTAGTAGTACAGTCTACTTGCAATTTAGGAAAGTAGTGATTGGAAAGAAAATACCAGTATAAGCATGGACATTTTTCAGAATAATGCTTCTTTCCTCTCTCTAATAGGAATGTATAAAGTTTCATGGAGAGTTTGTTGGACGAGCCTGTGGTTATCATGGCCCCTATGTTCCAGATGTCCTCTTCTGGTCGGTCATCTTATTCTTTTCTACAGTAACGCTGTCATCCACACTGAAGCAGTTCAAAACGAGCAGATACTTCCCAACAAAGGTGTGTGTCATCTTTTAAATTCAAAAGTTGTCCTTAGTCATGTGTAAGCATGAATTCCATCTGCATTGCAAATTCAGTTAACTGGTGGTGAAGTGGACACTGCATCTTTTCTTTGTTAGAAAATTGTATCAGAATAATAGCATGGGTTTATCTGTAAGCACAAAATGGCTTAAGACAGTGGAGAAAAATAAACCTGAATGTTTTAGTTACAATTGTTGTTTCTCTCAATAATTGTAGGTACGATCTGTTGTCAGCGATTTTGCTGTCTTTCTCACTATTTTGTCCATGGTTTTAATTGACTATGCCATTGGGATTCCGTCACCAAAACTTCAGGTTCCAAATGCTTTTAAGGTAAATTGTTGATAAATTGCATTGCCTTCTTATTTTGACAAAGTAGTGTGCTTTAGTGGGTTTATTGCATTTTTTTATCATCAGGGAGTAATGATACTACTATGAATTTGTCATGTTCACCAAGTACTCTGCAACCTTTCTGGTGAGTGGCCAATGTAAGTGAGCAGCCTCTCCCATCAGGCCCCTTCATATTTCCTAGTGTCTTCTGTGTGAGGACCAACCTGGCTCAAATTACCCAAATCCTAGACTACTGTAATGTTCTGGGGTTCCTGCCAAATTCTGGGCTCATTGTATCAAATACAACCAAGCCTGTAATATCTCAGACGATTTTATTTTATGTAACTTCTCTTTTTGGTATCGTGGGAAGTTTGGCATTTTTCTGTGCTCTTACATAGATTAATTTTAAAGGGAATCATATCCTAGTAATGTTTTTATATGTGTTCTTGTGAAGTTGAAATGTAAACAAATCTTAGAGTTCTGACTGGTCATGCATGACTCTGTTTTTACAGCCCACCAGAGATGATCGTGGCTGGTTTATTACTCCTTTGGGGCCTAATCCTTGGTGGACAGTGATAGCTGCTGTAATTCCAGCCCTGCTTTGTACTATCCTTATCTTTATGGACCAGCAGATCACAGCTGTCATTATCAATAGAAAAGAACACAAACTAAAGGTATTCAAATCGTTATATATATTCAGTGTCATTTTCTGCTTCAAGTTGTGTAATGTTGTTCATTTACCTGAGTGTGCTGATTTATTATGTGTTACACAGCACCCCTTTAAATTGTTATGCTGTTTCTCTGCTGGTCTGTGTAGTACCTGTGCCCTGTGTCAGTGACTGACTGCCTTACAGAATGTGATCTGGAACAGAGGTTCTGAATCAAGAAAGTGCTGCCCTCTATGCTTTATTAGAAGTGTGATACCCATTCACCTAAAGATAAAAATATGAAGTTAATAATTTCCTTAAGTACCATAATATTCATTGCCTCTTCAGATACTGACAGTGCTGTTCTACTGGGTTGGATTTTGAAAAACTATTCAGGGGTTATTTTGTAATATAAGGTTGGGGGTTTTTCCTCTCTTCATCCTTCTCTGTGGTTCTACTCATCCTTTTTTTTCTTTCTTTTTTTTTTTTTATTTTTTATTTTTTATGCCCTTCCCATCTTAAAAGAAGGGAAAAGAATAAGGCTGAGCTTTAGAGGCACAATGGGTTCTTAAAACAACATAGGACAACTTCCTGCTCTGTTCTCTAACACTTTAGTTGCCTACAGATGGAGAGAGAAAAAGGGACATCACCCCTCTGAAAAACTGTTGGGCAAAATCTAGCAGCAGGTTTCTGTACATGTATATGCAGCGAGCTTAGGCTTTTTTTGACATACTTTTAATAAGCAGCAATCCAATCCCAAGTTGCTTTAGCAAATGCATTTGCAACCTTCACTTTGCACTGCCTCTTCTTGGATGATTGTGACATTTGATATGTTCTTTTTTTGCCCTCTTTGTCAGCCTGGCTCTTCATGTCAATCCATAGCATTGCATGTGGTTAACTTGACAGATGCAGGAATTTGCTGCCAAGCTTTGGAATGTGTTTTTTCAGCACTGGCATCTGGGAGTCAGATGGTCCTCCTGGCTGCCCCCTTGTCTTGCTGCGTTTTAGTTTTGCTGGGGTCTGGTGTAGCATCACCTGTTGCTATGCTTCCTTTTCTTCCCATATGTCAGGTTCCTCAGATCATGTATGAATGTGAGGAAATGCTCTCGGATTCTGTATGCATTAGCAGATACATTCCTCATAAATGTGTCAGAAGGTAAAAAAAGGTGTCTCTGTTAGGTTTTAGAATTAAATTTCTTTGAGTGCATTGTGCATATAACTAATATCTGTGTTTGACACATCCCCGAGTTTGTCAAGATGTGTCTTGAAGATAAGATTCATAAGCACTTTTGGGGACTGCAGGAAGGTTGCTGGAGTTGATTCTTTTCATTTTCTTGACTTTATATGAATTCCCCTTTTTAAATAATGTAAGCAAATAAGATGGCATTTTCATTTTGATGTGGCTTACATTTTCATAAACCCAGACGCTTCCCATTTTAGAAGTAAAAGTTGTCTTCAGAAAGAAATGATTTGTTTGCTTCCAACTCATTTTCCCCTCTTTTTTTATACTTCCCATAGCAAATTCTGAATAGTGCACATTTCAGCTTTTGGCAGTCTCTGTAGCAAACCCTTCCAAGTTTAGTTTAGTTACTTTTTTTATGTCAAAAGGCATTTGCATGGGTTTACAGGCAAAATTATGGTTCAACATACTCACATTGTTTGCATGAACATCACTGTTTCATCAGACCATGACATTGGATTTGTTGCCACATTGCAAAATTTTGTGGAGGTAACTATCTGACTTTTTAAAGGAAAATAGCTTGAGCTCCTGCTTGCAGCTGTGTGGTGGTCCTGGATACTTACTTAAAATTAAAAAGAAATATCCCTCTCAGCTATGGTAACGTATTTATCTATAACACAAAGCTTGATGCAGATCACTGGTAATTTTCAAGTGCAAGGTTGTATTTGCAGGTTTTTAAGTGTATTTAAGATTTGACCAAAGAGCTTTATCCACTATCACAAAAGCAAAGCAATGTCCTCCTGTTGGTAAATTTATGGAGTATGTGACTACTACAGAGATGATCCAAGCCCAAAGGTTTTGTGCTAACTTCTCATGTGAATGTTTATGACACTACTTTTAAGTATTGAATAGGAAAAGAGTAAAACAGTGCCTGTTTATTAATATTATTTTAGTTTAGTTTAATGTATTGCTTAATTATAGTTTAATTTCTCTTAATATCTAGCTATCTGTTCTTAGATAAGATGAAAGTACATTAGTGAAAACTGATTACCATCACATCTATAAAAACTTTAAAAGGATCAATGTGATTTTATGGCTCTTTATTGCATAAACTGACCACGAATGTTAACTTAAGAATTTTTGTGTAGGAAAGAATCAAAATATGTATTTTTCTGTCTCCTGTGTATTGATGGATTAAGTTTCTTAAGTCTGTTAAGATTAATGGAGTGGAAAGTTGGCAGTGCAGCTGCATGTTTGGTTTGCTGTTATCCACAAGTGATTTAGTTAAAACAGGAAATGTATTTTCCATTGTCTTCCTAGTACCTATTTTATAAGCAGGAAAGGTATTTGGTGCCCATTGTAAAGTGGACTTGAGATATGTACACTGAACTCATAGCTGGAATGGGTCTAATCACATCTAATTATTCTTGTGAATGAGTAGGAATTTCCCTTAGATAACCAGTTTGCCATGACTACTGACCCAACCTGGATAACACATAAAGAAAGCTATTTTGTCCTCCAAGTCATAAATATTTTAATTGTCTCTAGCTGTTTATTAGGAATGCTTGCCAGGAGTGTTCTTAATTCAGATGCCAGTTTATATCTTTTTGCTGTCATTACTTTTTTTAACAGAAAGGATGTGGATACCATCTTGACCTACTCATGGTGGCAGTCATGCTTGGAGTGTGCTCTATTATGGGATTGCCCTGGTTTGTTGCAGCCACTGTCCTCTCTATTTCCCATGTGAATAGCTTAAAGCTGGAATCGGAGTGCTCTGCTCCAGGGGAGCAGCCAAAATTTCTTGGAATCCGGGAGCAAAGAGTCACAGGGCTCATGATTTTTATCCTTATGGGCTCATCTGTCTTTTTGACAAGTATCCTGAAGGTAATTTGGGGAAGTAAGGAAAAGTTAAAGAACACTGCACTGTACTGAACATTTCACTGTTGTTACTGTACTATTTAATGAGTGCCCTTTCCAGGCACATTACTAGCATAAAGTTACACAATGATGATCTAAAGTGGAATTCTAATTTTGCATGATAAAATGGCTAGGGACAGCTAGCATTTTTAAAACAAAAACCTCATCATGAAACTTTGGCCTGCCTGAAGTCAAAGGGAATTCTTCCACTGACCTGTAGTATACAAAGATTCACCCCTCGTCTATACTTGGGGCCCATGACAAATTATTGTGAAACAATCTTGCAAAGTTACACCAGTAAGTAAACTTCTTTTGAAAATTTAAAAACATTTTGTGATTCGTGGATAATTTGAAAATATATTCACAGTTACAAGAGAAGTTCTGTGGTTAATTTCTTGGAAATGAACATGAAAATTCTCTTATGCTGCTTGCATACTCAACACAGCTCACCAGTATCCTCATACTGGGTGTCTGTTTATATGCATATATAGTCCCATCTATATATGTATTATTTACTGTTTTTAAGAATTATCTGGCCTCTGTGAAATCAATAAGAGTTTTGCCACTGGCTTGAGTAAGACCAGAATTTAGGCTTGCATGTTGTCACAGTGAAGGCAATAAGCCCTTAGAGGTTGTACTTCTCAGTAGTATTTTATTAAGTGTATCATAAAACCTTCACTTTGAAAACACACAGAACATGTGTTTTATGTATTTAGTATTTAAAACAGATACTTATCTATGGAAATATTCCTTTACCTACACACTGTATACTGAGTCTGAACATTTTATAGTAGTCTCTTACAAAATCATTCCATAAAATTAATTCACTCTTTTTTCCAACCGTTCCCCCCACCCAAACCATTCTGTGATTTTTAAATGCTTATAGCACAGAACATTTCTTTTAGCAATATGAAGAATTTTGTGTGTGTCTTGAACATTTTTCCAAGGATTATAGCTTTACTATTCAGATGCTCTCCTGAGCAGCCTTTTTAGTAGAGAATTTAAGTATGTATCAAATACGTTCATTTTTCATGGATTTCTATTAATTTTATTGTGAATAAAGTATATATATAATATATATGTGAATAAAGTATATATATAGTTTAAGTGAGTGAAGTATATTGTAATAACTGGCCATGAGAGGAAAATAAAAGTATAGAGCCAGATTATTATTTTGCTTTGTATTCTGAGAAACATTATTAATTTGTAATTGAGTGACTCTGAATTTACAACTCGTCTGATTAACGCAGGCATATGGCACTTTGAATTTCAACTGTTTAGAATGTCTTTCTAGAAGTGTTTGAAATTGTTCAGTGGTATTTAATATGCTCTTCCCTTTCTCTGCTTGTTTGTGCAGTTTATTCCCATGCCGGTTCTTTATGGAGTATTTCTTTACATGGGTGCTTCATCTCTAAAGGGAATCCAGGTAAAATGGATATATGGAGAGTGTGTTGCTGATGGTGGTTTCTATAAAATGGGTAGCTGTTCTTACTACGTTATTATCTTTTGTGTATAATCTTAAAGGAATGCTGCCAACCTTAAATTCTTGAAAGTGACTCACTTAAGAAGGAAAATGGATTCTCTCTAAATTGAGTATTCCCTTTAGGTAATGTGCTCCAATTTTTTATTTTTTAGGTGCTGATTTTTCTGTTCTCCCTTGTTATCAAGGGAATTTGGCCGAGCCTAAAAACTGAGTAACATCTATCAGGAGCTCTTCCCTCTCCCCTGCCTCCCCGTTCACTTGCTTGCCCCGCTGCCTTCCAAGTTAGTGCCTTTGTAGCAGTACATGTGATCTTGAGCTTTGCCTATGTGAGGCTTTTGGCTGACTTGCCCTAAAACTAACATAGCTGAGATTTTGAAAGTATTTCCTGTGCAAATAAATGCTCCAGGCAGGGAAGTGGAACTGTTGCAAATCCCTTGGCACTTGATTTCTGTTCTCAGGGATGAAGAGCCAGTCTAATGGCAGGGCAGCATTCCTGCAGTGGCCTTAAGTAGGAACCCCTGGCAGAAGCCAGGCACTCCAGCATTCAGGTTGGAGTTGGTAATGGTACCTGATGCACTATTTCTTCTGGATGATTGCAGTGTTAAATGGCACAGTCTCAAATCTTTTAGCCCATCTGACACAAACACATTTTCAAGTGTGCCTTTGCTTGTTATCAGAAATTGAGGTATTGATACACCTCCCAAGACAATTGAGAAAGAGCAATCACATGACAAAAACTTGAATTATACTGTGCAAAACATTGTCAGATACAAAGAGCAAAGACAATTCCTGATAATTTTTTTCATGATATTTATATTTTTGATAATGAGTTAAAATGTCTTGCTTTTTTTACCTCTATTATTTATAGGTAAAGCTGTCAACATCTCTTTTTTTACTGGTACTTTGTATTCAGAGACTCTTCTTTTATAACTTTGCCTAGCTCTTATCATTTGGGTTGATATTCTAGGAAGTGTAGTTTGGCTTTTACTGAGATTTAGATAATTTCAACTTAATATGGTTCAGCTGTTTCTCAGAACAAGGGTATGAGAAAGTACAACTATTGAGGAGTGTTTTTAACGCATGGTAAAATCTGGCTATCTTTACTTGGAAAAGAGATAGCATCCCCCTTCCTCCCTCCCTCCCTCAAGCTGGGACAAGGAATTGAGATTTGATAAGATGGCTTTTGTGGGAGGATGTGCTTTTTGCTCTTTCTGTAAAAAAGAAATCTGCTCAAGTCTGGCCAAATTAAAAGCCTTTAAAAAAAATGCAGTTTGCACATGCTCAATAAAAATTCCTGAAACTTAACATTCCTGAGGACTGTGTGAATATAGCATGGATCATCCATGGAGGGAGAAATGGTGCATCACTATCATCACTGTGCAGCTGACACAAAGTCTCAGGTCAGTATGGAGCCAAATAGGTCTGAAAACCAAGAACCTGGCATGTACGTTCCTAACAGCATGGCAGTTAAGAGCAAACAGCCTGGGATAAAGTGTCTGGTGAAGTAAACTACAAAAAAAGAAGTTTCATCCACAGGAGATGAAAGACTGAAGAGATCCCTCCATGGTCAGCTTTCTGTGTGCTGAAGGAAGCAAGTTCAGACTGTATTAGAAAGGCAGTGTGATAGTGTGTATGTCCAACAGGGTCAACCAGCTTCCATTCAGTTTGATTCACAATTGATTCACATCTGCTTTGAAGTCTGGCTTTGCCTGATTTTAAGAGTTCTTGACATGAAATCTTAGCAGTACTATTTTAAAGTAACTGTTTTCTGTGTGGATAACTTATTATGCAGTTACGAGCAGGATGTTTCCTGGAGTATGACTACACAGAATGTAATTCAGCAGACTCATCCCAGCACACCTGCAATAGAAATACCTAGGGAGACAAATGTGTATTAAAATTGAAAGGAACTTAAGTAGTATGAGCAGCCTGGTTTAGTGGAGGTGTCCGTGCCCATGGCAGGGGAGTTGGACTAGATGACCTTTAAGGTCCCTTCCAACTCAAGCTATTCTGTGATTCTGTGAGTAACCAAATAATTAAGCTTTACTTAAATAATGTGATTCTCATTCTTACTCTGGTGGCTCAACAGGAGAGGAGTCCTTTACCACCACTGGATTAGTATAGATTCGTGGCTTATGATGATAACTGAGGTTCCTGAGCTTCTGCACAGCTCTTGCCTTTACAATAACAAGCCAGATTCTTAGGATATTCAGGGTCTCTTAGACAGTGTGTGAATGTCAGCATAGATGATCCTACAGCTGATTTTGATGCAAACTTTTAAAAATTTGTCTTTCAGCTTTTTGACAGGATAAAGTTATTCTGGATGCCTGCAAAGCACCAGCCAGATTTTATTTATCTGAGGCATGTTCCTCTTAGAAAGGTCCATCTCTTCACTGTAATTCAGCTGAGTTGTCTTGTGCTTCTGTGGATCATAAAGGTTTCAAGAGCTGCCATTGTCTTTCCTATGATGGTAAGAAATATTTTTTATTTCCTCTAAAAATCCCTTTTCACTTGTGGATAATTATTATTGAAGAAAAAAATTAACTTGGGGCAGGTAATTACAATATTGCTTTGATTCAATGTTCAAGGACAATTGACTCTGTATTAAGTAAGGAAAAATTCTACATATAACCTCTAGTTTGAGTCTAGGTTGTGCTTTGTTTATATGTGTAGGTAGCCCAGCTGTATGTTCTTTTAGGGAGAATTTTTCTCTTAAAAATAAATTAAAATTTATTTGATGTTTTTATTTAAGGAGCAGTGCTTAATCATTTTACAGAAAGAACATTCACTCATTAAGTAAGATTGCTCATTGCACTGAGGAACTTTAGTTCTGTGTCTTGCTGAAAATAAAAGAAAAATCTATTCTGTTGCTTAAGTGATCTGTCTGATTGTTTCACTAATTGAAAAGAAAAGATATCTACTGACCTCAGTGATCATTAAATGCTTCAAGCCATATTTCATCTGAACAAAGGAAGACCAGCTGTTGGCCTGTCCAAATGAAAGGATAAAATTCTAGCTGTAAACTGTGGTCACTTTTGAAAGTACTCCTCTACCAGCATATTTGTTGGTTTTACTTGATTAATTTCCTAATTCTTTGAATGAATATGTTTACAGGTCCTGGCTTTGGTATTTGTCCGAAAACTCATGGATTTCTTTTTTACTAAGCGGGAGCTCAGTTGGTTAGATGATTTGATGCCTGAGAGCAAGAAAAAGAAACTGGAAGATGCTGAGAAAGAGGTGGGTCATGGTTTTAGGTTTTTTTTGGTCTGTAGCAATTTATCAACTTCTCCTTCAGACATTTAGAGAAAATTATTTAAGTAAGGCATATTCTGTGCAACTGTCAGACTTGTTAACAGTATCCAAAGTGTAATATTGTCATATTTTACGTAAGTCTTTTTGAGGCTACAAATCTAATAGGCTTAGGTGGGGATGTCTATTAGATGCAGATTCTTATGCTGTCCTATAACACAGTACCGACAGAGCTCCTGGGGATTGCTCCTGACACCCACTCAGGTGATGTGCAGGGCTGAACCTGTGTCTTTAGGAAAGCCCTCCAGTGCATGTGACACTTTGATACTGTGCTGGGACAGGTCTCGTCCTGGCTGGAGATGCTGAGGAAACCACTGCAGGATTTAATTTGCATGGCATGTCCTAGCTACGTCTGAGTCATACGTAGGTCACATGCCATCACCCTGTGCCGTCTCCACTCACCAGCATCGTAACCTGTGCAGTATTCCTCTTACATTCTGGGCAGACATTTTCTTTCTGCTACTGCAGGAACAATTTACTTCTGCTTTCTAATGGAAAGGTCTGTGACATTGCTTACCCCTGTCAACCAAATCCTCAGACTTTTACTTACAGCCTGTGGCACTACCACCCAGATGACTGTTTCAGATCCAGACTTCTTGTCTCCTTTCAAAGAATATGCATTTCAGATAATTTCTTAGAATCTTAACACAGGACAGATTCCTAGACATTTTCACTCAGAATGTATCCTATATTTTGACAGTGAAACACTGATCTTTCTGATTGTAGCTTTCTAACCAGTTTTGCATCTATTTGATAGTCTCTTCGTCTAGCTGTTTCTTCATTAATTGCTTGTTTAAATATCATATAAAACTGTGGGAATATAAAGTAACTTTGTGTGTAAGGGATGGAGATCTTTGTCCTCTGTCCTGGGTATCAGCCACCTGATCAATGTCAACTTTTATTTGAGCCCAGCACTGAGGTTCCCTAGGTGAGGGACAAGTCTCTATGGAGGAACACTCACTGCAGGTAGAATATGTAGGTGCCAGGTTATTTTAAATGGGAGTTGCATCAGCACTTTGAAATAGTGGCATGGTGTGAGGCTGTGGCAGCAGTGGGAGGTGAAGGCACAGACGATGCCACATGGTCTTGGAAGGCTGTGGTCACTTCTAGGCTGGAGTGCTCTGGGGACAGTTGTGCATATGACCTCGAAAATGTCCCAATGACCTCTGCAAAAAGCCCGGGACTCATGAGACAAAAGCTTTTGGTGGTACAAAGGTACTGCAAAAACTAGATAATGTGAATGGATAAATCAACAATTTATCCTTAGGGATGCCCTGAGATCTGATCTGTGTGTAAGGATTCCCATTGGTAAGTCTATTTGCAGAAATAGGACATGAGTTAATAATTTGAACATGTAACTATGAAAACTAGATTTCTCTGCCTTTAGGGTTCTTCCGTGACCTTTACAACTCATTGCCTCATCTGTAACCTGGAGAACTATAACTTTGCTTTGACACATTCAGCATACTTTCATAGAATATGTTTTGGGGAAAAGGTTTTACCTAGGTGATAAACATCGTGATGATGATGATTTAGTATGTGCCTGTAAAACTACCAGGCTGAAATTAAAATGCATGAGTCATTGTTATCGAAGCAGACCAGAGAGTTGTTTCATCACAGTATCTGTTGTCATCACAATTCAGAGTAATCAGAAGTAACCAAGGTAGCTCTCTTCTTGTGGTTATTGGATAGAATTCCTTGTTGTCCTTATGTTTTGATTATATGTCACTTTCCTTCCCGTGCTTGATAGGACAGCATCAGAAAACAAAACTGGGAAAATCTACTGGTGTTACTTTATTTCATTCACTGTCTATTTTGAGAGGTTATTTTTACATATTTTGGCATTTCTAAATATTTGGAGCTATTATTAAAACTGTTCAACTGTCAAAAACTTATGAAGCTGTGAAGCCTGGAAATGACAAAATTAACTAGTAATAAAACTTCTGACATGTAGCCTAAGGAATTAATTGGAGAGTTGCTATCACACGGCTTTTAAAAATAGAAGTATTCTACCCACAAGAATATGCAGAAATATAGTTGACAAGATCTGAAACTTATTTGATTGAATCCTAATTTCATCACTTAGGTTGTTTTTATATTTTTAGGCCATGTTTTTCCAAGGCTTTGTACGTTTATAGTGGATATTATACATGCCTTCTCATCACAGAACTCCTTTGGAAGCCACTTTGATGTTAATCAACTAAGTCTTTCTGAGACAGGAATGAACAAGTGACTTCTTCCATTTGCAGGAAAAAAATGTGACATTTAAAATAGTTGTAATAGTAAAGTATAGAAGAAACAAATTTCTGTGCAGAAACTGAAATTCTGCTATTTTGGAATTTTGTCCTGGCTCTTCCAGCTGATACCAACCTGTCAGTGGGTGTGATGCATGTGTGGTTTGGGGGGATCAAGCTCTCTTTTTAGGAAAGCCAACTTACTTTCAAACAAGCACAAGGGAAAACTGTTACAAAGCCATCTAAGAAAGATGTGGAGGTTTCTGGGTTTCTTACGCTCATATGCACACGGTGCAACAGTTCGGGGCAGGATTTGATAGTTCCTTGCATGTGAAAGCATGTTAACCTCCTGGCTCTGCTTCTTCTGCCCTAACAGGGGTGTGAACTTTGGGAATCCTCCTGTGGAGCCTTGACATGTCTGAAAGACAGAGACTTGTTTTCCTTTGTTCTTGCAGGCAGGACGTGGTGTTTGAGGGGTGTTGATTTGTTTTCCCCCCCTCCCTCAAAGATATATTTTCTAACTTTGTAATTCAGACACATTTTTGGTAGATATGTGTCCTAGTTCTCTTCACTTCCTGTCACTCATAAAAGTTTTTTTCCTTGTTAAGCACAAACTAATTTGTTGTCCTGTTTCACTACCTTTCACCAAAGTAAAACTTTTATCAGTATTAAATCTGTGTGTGCAAACTTAAATTTGACTTCCCTAATGTTTGCACGTTAACACTGCAATGTATAGATCATGTTATGCATGATATGTAAAATTCACCTTACAGTTGCTCACTCAGTGTTACTAATTTTTCTGTTTATTGTTACAAATGTGCCTCCTCTATTTGGCATTGAAAAATAACATTCAGTGCAGGTGCATCTTTTAAAATAGAGGATTTTAAATGTCAGATATTTAAATTAAGAGAGTTGAAAAGTATCTTACTTTCAGAACTTAAAGAAAAAGGGAAAGAGGATTAAAGTACATAAATTTCACTTTTCACAGCATCATACATATCCTGTCTCATGTTTAAATTCCTTCCTTCTAGGAAGAGCAAAGTATGTTAGCAATGGAAGAGGAAGGGACTGTTCAGTTACCGCTAGAAGGACATTACAGGTAAAATATACCTTTCCTCTTTTAGGTGAGTTGCAATTAAACAAATAAAATAAACATGCCACAATATTTATTCTTGATGCTTACTGAATATCAGGAGGATGTTTGTCTGGTAGTAGAGTACAGATAGGTGAAGTGAACCATATACTGCAGCATTTAACAAGCTCAGCCCTATTGTAGTCTTTCCATGCGATCTCACAGTCCCTAGGAAAAGGACACACCAGAAGTTTTCCCTTGGGCAGAAATGCGGGATCAGGCTGTTCATAATGAACATATATATAAATTGATGAAATATATAAAACGAACATAACATAAATTCTTATATTTTAAGATCCTGTCTGTGTGAGATAATAAGTGAATCAAGAGCTGTCAAGGGTAGATAAGGCGTAACGCAGGGTTGACGCAACCTAAGCATGAAAACCTATGTAAAGGCCCATAAGGACTCTCATTCACAGGTTTCAGAAAGTTCTTAATAAAGATTTGAAATATCTGCTGATAGTAAGCTCTGCATTAATGTTGAGTTCATAGGAACACTATCTCAGAGTGGCCTCCTTTTATACTTTAACACAGTTATGCTAATGTCTCCTAAGGCTAATAACTGTCCGTGTCTGAAAGATCCCAGCCTATTTCTTACTTTTGATTCTTCACACTTCTAATGGTCTGTTTTTTTCTTCTTTTGCCCATAACTTTTTGTTCTTTTTTATATTAACAATACTTTATCTTGAGGTGTGATCTATATTGGTCTTTAGTGTGTTTGCTTAGGTAGAGGTGCCTGGATAATATTTGACTTTCTGTACTGTAAGGGCAAGAGTCCTATAGTAAAAAGAAGAGTCAAAACATTGGTTGATAAAGTGGTTTCCTAAAACACTGTGAAAACAAGTTTACTGAGGGATTACTGAACGTCAAGCCATGAAGTCAGGAATAATATACAGGCAGGCCCTTAAAATATTAATGACTTTATTGTTCTTAAATACATATTTGGAGCAGGTAAAGCTAAGGGCATAATGGCTACAAAGTGCTGCTAAAGCTGCTGATTAGCTTGTTTAATTAGGGCATTTTTATTAGATCTCTTAAGTCTTTGACTTTGTCAAGGTTTTTGATTGCTTTTAAAATTGTTTATGAAACAGGTGGAGTTTCAGAGCATAAGTACTTTGAGAACTGTTAGGAACTCTTAGGATTCTGGTTTAATCCAACTGTGCTGCTGCCATGCTGTGAGATCTTGGGCAATATTTAATTTCACAGTTCCCCATTTTTCTTCATTAGTTGGAAATGAAACAATATGTTTTATTCATGATGTTACTGTGATTGATGGCTGTTGGAGGACCAAAATGCTAAAAACGTGCTAAGATGTTTTAAGAGAATACTTAAGCCATTGTTCAGGATTTTTGAAGTTTAACCTGATTTCTTAATTTACATTGCATTGATTTATTGTAATCGCTATCAGTTTTCAAGGACTGTTATAGAGTTAATAAGTAACAAGGACTGATTGCTCATTGTTTTATTGTGTATTTACTTTTACTCTTGCCTAGAGATGACCCATCTGTGATAAACATTTCTGATGAAATGGCAAAAACTGCTGTGTGGAAGACATTGTTGATATCCTCAGAGAATGCAAAAGATAAGGAGTCAAGCTTTCCTTCTAAAAGGTTTTAATTTTTTTTTACTACATTATACCTTATACATTGGTGTCAAACCAATACCTAGAATATGTTGCTAGGGGTGAGAAAAATTTCTAGCATCTTGCAGTTTTATTTCCTGAGGTTTACTTTTATTTATATCCAGTCATAATATTCTGAGCTCAAAACACAAATTCACTATGTACATTTATTTATATAAAAAAAAAAAATCACAAATATCTGCATGCTTCTTAGTTATGCTACAGTGGAAAATGAACTTGAGCATGCCTGGTGCTTGTGTAATGAACCACCAACCTACACCTGGATATTGCACAACAGCTGTTGTGTGTGTTCTGCTTGCTTTTGTTCTTTCCTCTTGAAAAAGAAGTGGTCATCAGTGCCTTGGATATATCCATATGAAGAGCCCAGTACTCTGAATGCAATCTACTAATATTGGGATTGAAAATAATTTTAAGAAAGATTGCATCACTTCTTTTCATTTTTCTGCCTACTTCACTTGCACTCAAAACAGTTAAATACTTTTAATTTTTAGTCCAGGCAAATGTAAAATGAGCAAAGATGTTTTATCTGTGCTAGAGTGACTATGGGAATAAGATCATATTAAATACAAGTACAGTGCAACTGTAAGAGAGATTTTCCTCTGTTTCCACAAATTTTAAATGTAACTATTTTCTACTTAATTGTTTTATATCACATTTTTGTCATAAGCTCCCCTTCCTAATCACTCTAGAAGCTGATTCCCCAAAGGTAAGACCCTGTCCCCCAACCTTTTCCTTGATGTTACCTTCCAGTTGGAAGTGGTGTCACCTAGGAACCCAAATGTTCCCAAACTGACTTTGTGCAATTTTTGGGGAGACAGAATGAAATTTCAAATAGGAATGTAAAATGTCTTCATCAAAGCCCCTAATATTAAAATTTGAACTGTATTGTGTATTAAAAATAGAAACTGTAGATTTAGTATATTTAAATGTTAAACTGAATTTATTCCTAGATTTTTTTCCCTCATTAATTCTTTAACTTTTTAAAAATATAAAATTCTGCCCATTTCTTTTCAAAATAAGCTCCATGTTTGAAACAGCTGGTTATTGTTTTATGGTGAAAAGATGCAGTAAGAGAAAAAATTGTCTAATGGAATGAATTTTGTAATTTTGTCACCCCAAAATGGCATGCTGCCTTTTCAGTGTTGTTTCTTTCCCTGAACAGCATAAACAAGATGAACAGTCGATGACCAGAGAATCTTTATTGCAGACACCCATGGAGCAGCTCACTAATGCCATCATTTAAATGCTCTTTCATTGACAGTCAGAATGGCAGTGTAGTTCTGGTTTGCCTTCCACACCCTGCACATGGGCTGAAAAGGATCCTGGCACAGTGAAATCAGTGTGGTGCATGGGAGAAGGATGTAGTTTTCTTACCTTACGTAGCTCTGCTGTTCAGGCTGTGAAAGAGAAGAAGCTGATGTGGTGCATTCACAGCCCCTGGGCATGCAGTATTGTAATTTTTCAGGTGCATGTTGCTTTCTTTGAGGGTATGATAGGTTATGTAACTGTGCTGTTTTTACCTGACATTTTCAAAGATCCTTTGAGCAAAGCACATCCACATAGGCTGTGGCTCAGACAACATTGGTAAAAGACGATTTGGCCATTCCACTGCAAGTAAAATACAAACTCATTTTCTAGTGAGCCCATTTTCAATCTGTTCCTGTATCTTTGCTCATGAAAACAGAAGACTTGGGTGAAAAGGAACTAAGGGATCACGGGTTTTATTGTTTTAGGTATGAGTATCTTGTAGTAAAGAAACAGCTTCTTAAAGAATCTGAAATTCTGCTTTTCATGTGCTGTAGCTTGTCTCAGATTCAAAACAGAAGTAGATTCAAAGGAGTTTAAACCTAGAAGACTTGCTTTCTGATAAGCAAAACATTAATCTTAAATCATATTAGAGCCAGAGCTAAAGAAACATTATATTCCTAAATGCATGTATCATTACATGATGATATAATTCAATCCTAGGTAAGTACTGAGGAAAAAGAAACCTTGGAATGGTAGCAGTTGTAAGAGTAATTTTTGCAAATTATCAAGATTGCCAGTATTACATTACACAATTCCCTTCAGGGAATGGTATCTTACCATAGGGGAAAAAAATCATGTATTCATGTATCATGTATTTGTTTTGGTTGGTTGGAAAAGACCTTTAAGATCATCAAGTCCAACCGTTAACCCAATCACGTTGTTTTGAAATGAGTTTTATGGATACCTTTTGAAGTTCAGCTACAGAAGTGTTTAGTACTCCTCTTCCTGTTGTCAGGTCTACTTCCTTATACTGATATCCCAAAATATTATTAAATGGCAATGATTAAATTATGATACTGTATTATGATTTCATGCAATGCCTTTTACGTAGGGCACGGATCAATTAACAACATAGGGTGATTCCTGCAATACATAAAACCTGGAAGTTCTTCTTACTAATTACACACTGAGTTGACTTGGCCAATGAAAGACTGGCCAATAATTAACTAAGATCATCTCCAAAGAGGGACTTTAGGCAGGAAGAGTTTATAAAAATGACTTCTCAGCCTAGTGCATGGATAATACCTGTGATTAGCTTCTGTCCTGCCCCTGGCTCAGTATAGTAGCACTGTGTGACAATTCTTACATCCCAGACTCCTAACAGTATTTAAAGTGTCTAAAGAGAGGACTTAAATGAGATTTACTTAGGCAACTATTGCTTAACTGTAGAGGCATGTTAACTTTTTTTCCAACCTTAATTTTTCATTATTAAAATTCCTAAGGACCTAAAGGTCTGCTTTTGAGCCTGTCTTGGTAGAATTGAACACCCAGGCACCTGAGACATAGCCCTCTTTGGTATAATTGGTGTTTTGGTATAATTAAATCTTCCTCTGTCTTTGCTTATATTAAGCCCTTCAGATAGCAATTTCAAAATGTATGCAAAAGATCTGACCGTGTACCTGGTCTTTTCAAGTACTGGAGGAAGAGGCACCTATCACTTTGTAGATGGTACGAGTTCCCTTCTCTGCCTGAAGATATGCAAATCCCACATCCCAAGCCTTCCTTCTCAGGCTCCTTAGGCTGCCCCCTTGCTAGGAAGGAAGAAAGAGAGCTCCAAGTCCCTTACAGATCTACCAGTTACGTGTTTTACTGGTAAAAGACCAGACTTTTTTTTTTTTTTTCCTTCAAATTTTTCAAGGCATTAAAGCCCACATCTGCAGGAGATGCTCAGAGATGTGAATCCTAAATAGAAGGAAGACTTCCCTGGTATCACAGAAGCACCTAAAACGTGGAAAAATTATAGACTGTAAGGCACACAATATATCCTCAGTGTTTGCTTTTACTAAACACAGGTAACTCTCTGCCTGC
>VZRW01011759.1:219822-234520 GCA_013398125.1 Aegotheles bennettii | reverse complement strand
CCTCCTAGACTGTGAATGGCTGTATGACTTCACATAACACTTCCTAAGTGTAGACTGACAGTCTCCGTGTGTAAGCTAAGCAGAAGATATTAGGCCACAGAAACTTGATCGGGAGTAACCTGATGCAATTATTACTAAGTTTTCAGTTGACATTATGGTTCAGATTCGTTCCTTTTTTAAGTGAAAACATGAAACTACCTTTTTGTAGACAGCATCTGACATGAGGAGGAGAAAGTAGAAAGGACAGATTGTTTTCTCTGAGCTGAGCTGGTCTAGAGTTCCAGTCTGAGAAACTGTTTGTGTGGCACAGATGCTTTCAGGACTGACTGTTTTTCATCAAAAACTGTTGGAGATTTGGAGAGCTATAAATAGCTCCTACTTCATTAGTAGAGACCTCAAAGACTTCAAGCACAGGTGCAGGAATTTCTACAGTGATGAGAGAGGGAAGATCACTCTCAGTGGAACCGCTGTGTCCTTGAGAGTGAAAAATCACAAGTCACTTTTCTGTTTCCTGTTGCTCAATAGAATATAACACTTAAACTGACAGAGGGCACAGAGAAAGAATTAAAAGAGATCAGATGTTGATTCTAGTAGTACTTCCTTGAATTATTCTTGATTTTGAAACTATTTGAATGGAAGCTACTGCAAAATTGATAACATGTTGTGAAAATATGTGACAACTGACTCCCATGAACAGTGAGAAAAATGGATTCACGGTAAGTGTGGTATCTGATCAGAATACTAATAATCTCCTTCCCTTGCACATTAGACCAGCGAACACTTTTTAAAAAATTATCTCTGTCATGAACATCTGTTACCAGTCAAGCAAATGCTAACAACAGTAAGCAGCCTGCCTTTCATCCTGTGCAGAGGTTCATCATTACACATCTCCAAGTTTAAAATGAAGGTCAGACTGGAAAAGTGAAAAACATACAACATACAGCAAATACTCCAAAAAACCGCCAAGGTTATAGCTCTGAGCTCTCCTCCTAAGTATCATTCTGATCCATAGCTTGGAGAGATGTCATCATTGTTGTACGAACAGGAAGAGATAGCATAGCAAAAAAAACATAACAGTATCTGAGCAATGGTTTTAATGAACAAGAGGACAATAATAGAGTTCAGCTAATGGTACTGGAAAGCACTACAGTCAAGGAACTTCTTAGCCTTGAGAATCTGAACGTATTTTTTTTCTGGTTAAACAGAAACTTCTAAACATCTACCTAAGCCTATCAACTTCATCAGAATTTAATATATCATTAAAAATAAGCCATTAATTGAAAACAAGTGAAATATTTTGACTAATGATATTACATGGGGATTTGAAGATTGGGACCTATAGGTTGATATTCTTATAGTAATAGACAAGCTGAGATTCTTGCAGCACTAAGATGTAATATAACATTGCAATTATTTCACATTTTCACAGCTGTATTAGATGCCTTAAAAATACTAACACAACAGCTACTCCAATTTTCAAGTTTATACATTTTTTTCTTCTAATTGTAGTCAGAAATTTAAGTGAAAGGAATCTGTTTTACATGTTGATCTGGCATGAAGATTGACTTATTTCTTAGAATTCCTTGAAAGACTCTCAGCTTTAGATCACAATAGACCCCACTTCCCTATGTAGTCATGCTCTTGATATTTAGAGATATTGAACAAAAAACTGTCTAAAGACAAGTTCATAATTCTGGGAGTGAGGTTGGTAGACTGGATACGTGAATTAAAATTAATTTTGAAGGTAAGGTGTGAAAAAAACTAAATGGACTCAGCAGAAAGGAAACCACATTACAGTGATGAGTGATGGAGCAAGTATTTCAGTTGAATGAGTTTAGTTTAGTGGTGGTACAATAAATAGTTTAACATTAGGTTTGGTTTTTTTTACCTGCACTATTGCTTTGTACTCCTTTAGGGATCCCACCATAAGCATCAGAATTCTTCAATGCTTAGAAAAACTCACACTTTTGTTAGAGATAAAAAAGGAGAAAGGAATTTGATTACGTTCACTCTGGTGCTTTTGGGCAGTTATATGATGCAATCCAATTCAAATGCTATGTAAAAAGAGGTATGATTTATTTTGTCCCTCATGAAGTCTTCTTGAAGTTAGATGACCAACACACATATGCACATATATATGCTGCCCAATACAAGTGCCTTCTCTCTATTTATCTCTCTGTTTCTAAGCTCTGCAGCAGCTTGGTAGAATTTCTCGTACACTACAAGCTTGTCATTCTGAAACACAGTTGATCAGTACTGTACACAGTACACAAAGTAATTAAACTTATATGATGATCTTATGACTTTTCTACTTATTTTACTGGAAATAATTCCTGTTAGGTCTTAGGTTCTTAGCCCTCTCTACTTTAACAATTCAGAGCCTCAGCTGATCAGCTAGACATCCCAGTTCATTTACTCCCAATCACAAAGCTCTTCCCATTTAGAGCAGAGATTTTTTTGTTATGGCTCTGTAACTGCAGTATTTTGAAACATTAAGACCATGTAATTTCTGCTGCAAAAGTCTTTGTGGTCATCTGATACTGCATGATGCTTCTCTCAATTGTAGATGCTTCCCAATTTTGGAGCAGTAATTAAGTTCTCAGAAAAAGTCCCCACGCTTTGCTTTTCTTGAACTTCTCTTAGTCATTATGCCTTACAGTTTGCATTCTGAGCTACTGTAATTAATGAAAACTGAGAAGAGGATACTTCATGTAGTTTTCTCAGAGAAACTGAAATTGTCATTCCTTAATGGCTTCTCTCTTTTTATTTTTTCCCCTTTCTTGAGTTTTTCATGTATATGGCTCAAAAAGCCTGCTCTTCTTATTTTCTTATACTCTGCCAGGTCTTGTTCAGCTTCATTCGCACTTTACCCCTACATTTCCTGTGCTTGAAGACATAATCTTACCCTCATTCCCTTCCCTCTGTCACTACACTTCTGCATTCCATGTGGACCCTTCTTCCTTCTTATCTTTTCCACAGCACTTGTTATCNTCCCCACGCTTTGCTTTTCTTGAACTTCTCTTAGTCATTATGCCTTACAGTTTGCATTCTGAGCTACTGTAATTAATGAAAACTGAGAAGAGGATACTTCATGTAGTTTTCTCAGAGAAACTGAAATTGTCATTCCTTAATGGCTTCTCTCTTTTTATTTTTTCCCCTTTCTTGAGTTTTTCATGTATATGGCTCAAAAAGCCTGCTCTTCTTATTTTCTTATACTCTGCCAGGTCTTGTTCAGCTTCATTCGCACTTTACCCCTACATTTCCTGTGCTTGAAGACATAATCTTACCCTCATTCCCTTCCCTCTGTCACTACACTTCTGCATTCCATGTGGACCCTTCTTCCTTCTTATCTTTTCCACAGCACTTGTTATCTTAGCTTATCTGTTTGCTTCCTGATTTTGCCAGGCTTTTGCTTTCTTTCCTAAAGGACTTGAACAACTTCAGTGACTACCATGAGCTTTTCAGTGACTGAATGTATTCTTCAACCAGGAGACTCAATGAATGGGACACTAGCATCACTTGTCCCAACGTGAAAGATAATCAGTTGATTCTTCTGTCTCTTATCAGAAGTCTCTTTAACCCAAAAATCTCATCTTGTTTATATTCTTACTAAATGCATCCTGACAAGCAACACATTTTCTGTTGTATCTGCTCAAATGACAAGTCTACAATGTGTTAGTCAGGACCCTTGGGTAATAAAAACTTGCCTCTTCACTATGCTTTCAAGAGTCTTCAGTCCTTTATTCTCTCCCTTTTGTCTGAGAGTCATGTTTCCTTCTGCTCAACACCTTGAAAATTGTTTAAAATTCTCTTGGCTTCTCAGTCCTGGCCCTTTTTTTCTTCCCTTTAGTGAAAAAATTTTTTCCTTTCTTCACTACCATCTTGCTTTTTCTATTGATTTTCTAATGGAAGAAGTCAGTGTCTCAAGCTCTCTTAGCCCAGTCTCATCTCTCTCTGTCCCTATGGTCCTATGTTAGTTCCTTCATTTACGTCTGTTCTTCAGATTTTGCCCAATGTGTTTGAAAATCTGAAGCTGTTTGTGCTTCTGGCATTCTTCCCACAAATACTCAAACTCACACTTACATTCTGTGTTGATCACTGCCTACATTCTAGTGCTCAGATATTCTCTCATGAGTTCTGTCAATTGATACTTCCTGCATTAACAGAAACTGTGAAATTTCCATACTCGGGGTCAAAGTAGACCCTGACACTTCTGCATCCAGTAATCCTGATTGTCTTGGTAAATCTTGATTTTACTTGCTGAAGCCTTAGTCACAATTACTGTCTTTTCTTACAAGCTCCAGCTTTAAAGAAATAAAGAAAATTCTTCTGGTCCACGCTTCTGACTTCATGCCTTTATAAGCTTTTGTCTGGGTCAAAGCTGTCAGCTCACTGAGACTCAGCAGTTACCTATTTTTCAGCTGTGATCAGTCAAAAGCAGGAAGCTCTCTTAACACCATTAGCTGCAATGCCTCAATCCTACTCATGAAAGAAAGTTATGATTTAAGAAGCTGGGAATGTTCCAACAAAATAAAAGTAAGAGCTTTAAGCATGTTACCTGAAAGGGATAAAAGTCAGTGAATAAAAAGGAACACATTCTAGAATGTTCTATTAACTTGAACATAAGATTTTTAAAACAGTGAAAGAGGGATTTATTTAAATTGAATAATCTTTCATAAATCAATGAGACAATTCAAGTGTGTTGAACCATGTTTTTTTTTGGCACAAGGCTTGTTTGTATAAAGACTTTTTTCTTTCCTTTAAGCTAGTAATTTTAAAGTTCCAGTTTCCACACAATTTTTTTCATGGTAGTTTGATGGCTTTTTAGTTGGAAACTGAATCTTTGGTTAGATTGTAAAGATCAGTTTGTCTTAAGTAAGCAAACATGCAATTGCTTTTTTGTAAAGGCAAAATTACTTTGCATACCAATCCTATCTACCCTATTGCCAAATTCCAGAGATCTTATTACCTTATCATTTTTTGGCCATGATAGATACCAAAAGAGCACTGGGTCTACTCTTACAGACCGGTTACTTGGATCAGTTTTGTTATTCTATTTCCTTTTAGGCCCCAATTCCTTAATCCCCTCCTTTATAGTGTCGCCACCACCTGCATCTCATTTGTCAAAGCAGGAGGAGAGAAATCTCCATATGCTTAGTTCATATTTGATTTTTTTTCAGAGCAGAACTCTTTGCTGTTTTTTGAGGGTTGTCCCATCAGCCTGTTGCATATTTTCCTCTTATGTAGAAGGCCATTAACTATTTTCAGTTTCAACATAAAATATTACAGGTGGATGGATATGCTTTCTTGAAACATTGGGGAATTTTTGGTTTAGATCCAAACTGAAAATCAGGAAGATAGAGAAATTGTTTGTTCCTTTCAGAACCCTCTTGAAATGTTCTGGTATGTATTCAACTTTCTATCTTTAGTTAAACCTAAAATGATATTGCCAGCTTTTTTTTTCCCCCTTTACATCACTTTACCTAACTCTAGTCCAAAAATTTTTTTGACATCTTGCTCGTAGGGTTAGAAATATTCCTTCTTCCTTCCTCCAAAGAGTTATGTTTTCTACAGCTCAAGACAAATACAAGCACAGGACTGTAAAATCCTTCAGAGGAGTAATATGATTGCAACAAATGTCATGAAGGAAGATGAACAGCAAAACCAAATTAATGAACTGGGTCATTTCCACAGGCACTTTCAGCTTGGTCTCAGGAAGAACTGGTAAGATACTGTTTCGTCAGGAAACTACTAGAAGCCACAGGAGGCCTTGGGTTAAATCCTCAACTGAGTGCAATGTGGGGGTTCATTAACTTAAATGAAACTACACTAGTTTACGCAACTGGAAGAATCAGTCCATTATACTCTCCCTCAAATAGTAGCTTAATAGCACTGGAGTGTTTTTCAGGCAATTCCCAAAGACTATGTGAAGAAAGAGCAGGGAGTATCAGAGTTCAGTTCTGGGCTCCCCAGTTCAAGGAGAGGGAACTACTGGAGAGAGTCCAGCAAAGGGCTACAAAGATGATTAGGGGACTGGAGCAAGTCTCTTAGGAGGGAAGGCTGAGAGACCTGGGTTTGTTTAGCCTGGCAAAGAGAAGTCTGATAGGGGATCTTATGAACGCTTATAAATATCTACAGGGTGGGTGTCAAGAGAACAGGACCAGACTCTTCTCAGTGGTGCCCAGTGACAGGACGAGGGGCAATGGACATAAACAGGAAGTTCCATCTAAACATGAGAAAAACTTCTTTACCTTGAGGGTAACAGAGCACTGGAACAGGCTGTCCAGAGAGGCTGTGGAATCTCCTTCTTTGGAGACATTCAAAACCCAACTGGATGTGATCCTGTGCCACCTGCTCCAGGAGAATCTGCTTTTGCAGGGGGGGGTTGAACTAGATGATCTCCAGAGGTCCCTTCCAGCCCCTACCATTCTGTGATTCTGTGAAAGCCATGTCATCTGTTTTATTTCATTAGTTCACCTTTGTTTTGTTTTGGTTTTGATTTGGGGTTTTTTTGCATCTGGTAGGGTGTCAGCAGAATCAGTTAGGGGATTGGATGATTAGTGTTATATTGCTATATTCAGGGCCCTTTAATTGTGCTTCCAGAAAGACATGAGAAGAATGGAAGGACAGAATGAGAAGCAGTTGCAATCAAGGCATGCTACAAAAAAAATGCTGTAGATTTTTATTTTTCTTTACATCTGAAGAGATGACCCATTGTCATGGGCATCTGCAGATCAGCATGGCATCTGCAAAAGGATGCAATCATTCATTTGGCTGTAAACTCAAATGTTCACACTGGGCTTCCTTCACTCCCACTATATTCATATGTTGAAAATAGGCATATGGCTGGGAAATGAGTTTTAGAAGTATAACATTCCTCTGGGTATTCTACGGCTCTAAAGAAGCCCAAGGAGTAGTCATTGTTGCACAGCAAAGACATGGGAGAGTTACAAAGTGCATTGTTCCTTCAACAGAATATCCATGAAGCCATGCTTAGCCTGTGTAGCTGCCTTCAACTGAGGTGTAAGTCCTCTGTAACTACTAAGGGCTACAAAAGTACAATCTTATCTCACTGACAACAGAAGGTGCAATTTCAGAAAGCAAAGGACAGACTCCATCTGCAATAAGTCAGAAGAGCTATTGTCATCAAAATGAATCTGGCTTTAGATACTGAAAGAAAGTGTTAGATGAAGAGCCAGAGAGGATCATATGCTCGGTACGCGTGGCCTCCATCATAGAGTATGCATATTTCTTTCAGGTACTCACTCTTATATACAAGCAGTGGATGCTCAGTTTTTGGCTGCATAGCTACTTGGAAATGTCCCACAGTGTTTGATAAGACCCAGATGGTAACCAGATGGCTACATGTGGCTCTTTGGAAGTGCTTCTGCAGACAGGGCCTAAGAAACTGAAGTAAGTCTACAAACATCTCCCTCTCTTTCCCATAACTTTTATTAATAGGGAGTGAAGATTACCATGCTATATCCCCACTGTTAACAGCAGATGTTGGGGGGTTTGCAGATCATTTTCCCATTTCAGGAAAAACAAAAAACTCTGACCCAGAATCTAGGCATTTTCCAATGATTTACTTATGCAACATATCCTACATCGTCAAACTGAGGGCAGTTTTAAACTTAAAATCACTGTGAAAATCCATAAATGCTACACAGCCTTCAAGAATATAGCAAACTGCTCCAGCTACTCCCTTTTTAAGAGCTTTCACTTTGATCAACTCAGCAGACATCCATTTCTTAAGGGAAAGATACACTCTCACATGCACTAACCACCCAATAGGTGACATGCAGGCAAATAACATACAAGCAAATTCATCTTTTGGAAATCTTGGCTCTGACACCAATGACTACCTCTCAAGAGAATTTCTGTATAAAAGCTTATTCCAGCTACAGAGATGCAAACAGAACTAACTCTCTTGCCACTTGTTAGTAGCACCTCTTCCCAAACCAGAATTACAAAAGAGTTGCAACATTTGTTCTACAGTACTTTTCCAGGCACTATATTGTTTACAGTAAGAAAGAGAATTTACCGGATAGTGATGATTCATTCCATCATGGTATTTTCCAGCCACATTCAAAGACAAGGTGATGATTCAACTGCTTCTTCCAGTCACGCATCAGGAACTTGTAGTAGAATTTGAGTAATTTTTTTTTATTTCTTAAAATTATTGCCTGCTCATACTCATCTCTAAGTCATATTTTCTAAACATAACAGAAAAGCCTCTTATTATACTGAAAGGCTAAAGGATGATTTAACATAACCTGTAATACCAGACATCTTTTTTGCAGTCAATGAATATACACTGATGTGAAGATTTAGACATACAAATGGAGTATTTAAACATTGTTAGTCTAATATTGCTACAATGCCATGAAAAGTTAACTTATCCCAGTTTTTACTTGTGTGGAAATACTGATTTTTTGCAGGGATTTCTTTTGTGAAGTTCTTCATAAGAATTTATTTGGCTCCAGATGGATTGTATCTTCTCACCCATTAATATTTCCTAATGTTTATCAGTGATTTACTGTAAAGTTTCTGTTTTACCTTAGTTTAGAGCCTATTATACAGTCATCACTTCTGTATGATGAAACACAATAAAATACTTCCATAATGAGACCTGACATGAACATTTCAACATGTCTGAGTTAAATGGTACTAAAGCTTCTCAGCATCAGAATCTACATACTCCAGGAGTCAAAAATTGAATAATTTTCAGCTCAATAGGCAAAGGATACATTATGCTGGTTTGTAGTTAAACACATTAGATATTCATTAGGGACAGAAAACGGTTATATAATGCATGTGCGTTGATAGGAAGGTGTGCATGTTTGTACGCATGAAGGAGATACAAGACAGAGAAGCAAAGGAATAGAAGGGAGACATCTGTCGTGGGGAATAGATTTAAATGAAGGAAAGTATTGCCACTCAGAAGAAGAACCAAGATGGTATTTTTAACTATCACAGCTGTCATTTTGATGGGAGAAGCAGCCCATCACGATTACATTCATTGCAGCTTAAAGCTTTGCTAGGAGATATGGTAATATTGTATGTTAATATTTTTCTGATTTGATATTTTGAAACTGTACATTTTGTTAATGTACTTCTGTCAAAAGGTTCATTACATAATCATTACTCTACTTTTAATAACACACGTTTTAATGAATTTTGCTCCTCTTTGAATATTTTCTCTCTGGGTGTTTCTCATTGCTGACCATTCTGAATTTTAATTTTGATGTGGTTTAACCTGTTCAGTCTTACTAAGAATGTAATAAAATCAAGAATCGTGAAGACCCAATGTAGCGCTGGGAACTTCCTAACGAAGCAGTTGTTTTCTGTTTTCATACTGCCATCTTGAGTATAAATATTAAAACTACACTTATTACACACCCTTGCAAGCATGCCTTTGCTTTCTTCCATTAAAACATAATCTTGCATGCTTGAAAGTGGGTTTTAAATACTGCCAAATTAAAACAGTTGCACTTTATACACAGGGTTGTAAATAAGTAAAGGTGAACCAGGTCACCTGTGATGAATGGTTCAATATTACACAACATCATGTTGAATAAACAGAAACCTGGACCAGACAGTAAGATGTTTATTTGCTTTGTCATATGTATTACTTAGAAAAAATACTTGTATTTTCAGCAAAATCCAGGAAATATATAAATAAAGAACTATTTATAGTCTTTTCTAACATGAAGACATTTTTGTAGACCCCTGAATTCCAGGAACATGATGAGAGGGTACTAGTTTGTAAGCACTGAACATTTATTTCTCTTCATTTTCGTATTTTTACATTTTATATAAGAGTCTGTTCTGTTCTTTTTCTCTTACTGTGTTCAAGGATTAACGTTCAATCCCACAATCCCTAGCTTCTATTTTCAAAGTTGGCTAGTGATTTAGAGACTAGCATGACTTGATTCTCAGGAAGTTTTGATCCACTTGCTCTTCCATCAGGACACCTTAAAGACAGTCACAGGCCACTGACTGAGAAGGCTGAGATGCTGTGGCTTAGTGAATTACTGGTGATCAGCTGAACCTTGCTGCTCATAAGGGCCTCTTGAAATTGTTGATCTTGTGACTACATGATCTACTTCAGGATAGCATGATAATGGGCAGGTCATTCATAGATGTATATAAGGATAAAGCCTTACAGCCCTGTCTGAGATGTATCACCTGATATATATGAATCAAGATCTTCAGAGATTGCCAGCTAGAAAATGTGAATAAGGTCTACACTTTGTATGGCTACATTGATTCAACAAAGCTTTTTGCCATTCAAGAAACAGTATTCTTAAACAGAGTCCCTTGTAGATAATGCCCCAACATCCCCCACCCAAAACCAGAAAAAGAAATCCAATTCTTTGCTATTCACACAAAAGGTGTCAGACGGAATATTTGTTTAGTTATAAATAAGACCAATTTAGCTATATTAAGGGCAGAAAAGTTTTGAGTGCCAGGAAAAGATGTATTTTAAGATCTAAAAGATTTCATCTGGCAAGTTGCCTGGTTTTTTCAGTTAAATATGACAGCTTTTAGAAAAATGATTAAAATTTTTGTGGTCATTCTGACTTTGTAATAGAAGAATAGATGACTAAATATAATTTCTTAATCAGTCTTTCTTCTTCTTTGCTTAAGTGATCCATGGAATGACAACGTGGAACTCAAATTATATTCCTACCTGCCTGTATTACTTGTGATTGTGCTTAAGACAGGCACAAAATAATAATTAATGTTTACACATCTAATCAGGCAATACTCTTGACTGAGTGGGCAGAAGAGACAGATGGGTTATATTACTATGGTATTCCTTATCACTAAGAAGAAAAGAAAAATAATTTTATTACAGATACATAGCAAGGAGGATTGGAAAACTTTCCAAAAGAAATTAAGACATTGCCCTAAAAACATGTGATGCCACGTTCATGGAGATGGGCCAAACTTCAGCCCACTTAATTGTACCTCAGAAACTATGGCACACCTTGAAAGGCATCTTGTCATGAATCCCTTCTTTTCAAACTTGTCTTTTTTTCATTTAATGTCTACTTTTCTTTTTTCTTCATTACATACCTACTTGAAAGCAAACCTGCCTTCTCCAATGCATATATTCAGATAAGTGGCCTTACACCCTTACATGCTAACTGAAAGGTGTCATGAATTGATCAAATAGTTGACAGTAACTTTTGGGAAACAAGTGTTTGCCCATCAAGTTTGCCTTTGATGCACATTTTGTCTGGAATCCATGGTTCTTTTCAGTTGAGAGGTGATTTCTTTTAAAAAGTAAACACTGCTACTCGGAATATAGTGTGGTCTGAAAAGCACCATGTCCATTCTTGGCTGTGTTTTGAACTGGACACAGATGGACACCATCATTGGGAATGTGATATTTTTCATATAGCTTGGGGGAAAGTAGGAGGTGAACCAATGCTGGAGAAGTATGCATTATCATAAAATATTTTTTGGTTTATTTAGTTTTGCTTTTATCTTCTAAATTGTCAAAAGAAGTGGCTTGTTCAGTTTTTAATATCATAATAATTATACCATTGAATATAAATGAATACCATAATATAATAATGATTATGCACCTGCAGAATTGCTGTCATTAATTCCCTTAATTAACAATAACCACACCTAAAGAAACAACTTTTTATGTAATTGTCTTGTTTAATGATGAAAATTACTCTTAAACAATTAAAAAAATTGTGCATTTATGACTACATAGAAGAGAGCACCACTTGTACTGAAGTTGGCACAGCTGTCTAATTGGGATGGTAAAGCACTGGAGCCCAAGAATGCTATGAAATCTCCACTGGAGTGGTTCAGACAAGCTACCCAAACAGCTGGTATGTATTTGGCCCTCCTCAGTTCAGTATCTGGCTAAAAGGATCCCTTCTAACCCCTTACCCTTATGTAATTCTGTGATGTCTGGGTGAGGACATACGAAACTCCCAGTAATTTTTAGACCATTTAATCTTCTACTCAGAAATTTAAATTTGCATAAAATGGTAAGTTGTCCATATATATGGAACCTTAGAGGGAAGGGAGGAGATGTAATTCAAGAAGCTCAGATTACATTTAAGTATCTACATACCTGTTTTCAGCATATGCTGCAGATTCAGACCAGGACATTAATGTTAAATTAGTGAAACATCAGGACGAGTGGGTAATCTACACTGAAAATGGTGGCAAATTTACCATCTGCTGAGAGTTGTTAAGTAACAGATTCCAGCTAATTTCCAAGAAAACATCTAGGCTGTGTAGGACCAAGTCAAGTCCTAGATTCTTACTGATGTATATTGACTCTTAAGTGTCCCAACAAAACTGCTACACAGATCCTCTTACAGTATTCTATCTCCGTGAAAAGACAGATGTTAGGAAGTTTTGGAAACAAGTCACATTAATATGTATTCCGATTCAGCATGCTACTGGGAATTTATTTAGCACCGGTCTGAAATATTCTGAAGTACTTTGCTCAGTACTATACATTTCAAAGATCAAAAAAGCAGTATCACAGGAGACCAAGTAAAAAGGGAAATGGAGCTACCAAAAATCACGACACTAAGCAGCATTAATGGTACATCCAAACCTTCTTCAAACACAAAGAACTGTCAGATAATTCTGGACAGGCCACCAGTGGATAGGCTTCTATAAAAAACTTTGATAAATGTTCAAGCCATAGCTCTCTGCATGAAATCACAGAAGGGTTAGTAATGAAAATGCAGCTTGCCATGCCTTGAGACTGTACTATCTCCACTTTATTTATACGTTATAACTTTATTTTTTGGTATGGAAATTTGAATAGATAATGGAGAAACAAGGAAAACCAATAATTTAAGAAAGCATCTGTATAATTAGAATATGTGCAAACCAAATATAAAGTTTTCTGTGAAGCTAGTTTAATTACAGGTAGTTTATTTTCCAAATATTCTGAGAAATAATGTGACTAGCATGTTTGATGGAAGAGCAATAGTTGTGGAATGTGTCATAGGAGAGAAGCTCTTAAACACAAACACTCTCTGATGATTAAGTCCCATCTGATGTTGAAGTGACATTTGATTTTTGTATTTTTTGAAAACTCGGCAACACTATTCCCATTTTGAAAGGGATGCAGGGCTTGGCATAATACTGTATTGCGGTGAAGAGACCACTGGATGGTGGTGTTGTGCAGCTGCCCTGGAAGAGCAGCCCCTGAGGAGCTGCACCCGCTCTCATTCTTTGCAGCCAGGACAATCAGCGTGAATGCAACAAGCCCCAGGACTCATTCAGCTCGTGGCTAGTGTTGCCCAGCAGCTAATATATTGACTAGCCCATATACTACAGACCGCACTGGAACAAGAAATAATTTAGGCTCAGTTTGAAGCCATTTAAACAAATCCATACCTAGCATGAGTAAAATATCTCTGCAGTATCTTCCAATTTTCTGAAGTGAATTTTTCAGACTCCTCCAGTTCAAGCTAAAAAGCAGCTACACAGTCATCTTATAACTGATTTCTTTTCATGTTGCCAAAGGTTTATGACCTTTTTCCCTTAGCCTAACTGCTCTCTCCCGCTGCTTGATACTCCTCTAAGTGTTGGGACAGGTGATGGCTGAGGTAAGACTAGCAATCTAGCAGAACAACGAGTAATTGCAGTCTTAGCACTATATGTCCCTTTGGACAAGTCAAGCCTGAGTCAAGCCTAAACATACTATTGCAAGTATGGTGTCTAAGGTAACATGAGTTAGCTCATTTAAAATGAGCTCGTATGATTTCCCTTTACACTGGGGCACTGACATACCCTCAGCTTGTTGTGCCCCTCATGACAAAATCACTTCTGCTTTTCACAATGGGTAGATAGCTGTAATGCTAGCACACTGTTTTGAGGTGGCCCTGGACATCACATGAACAACTGCACACAGACTGTTGTGAGCAATCCCAGGTAGTTGGACATGGCTTCAAATTAGGACAACTACGTGGGGCCTGGGTGTTTCAGGTATTATAGAGCACTGCTGGCTGGTCCTCAAAAATACACTGTTCCTAAGAGATGCAGGTCCTGCAAAATCTCACTCGAAATTGCTTCATCTCTGTGTCTATGGCACCAGCTGACAAGATCCAGCACCTTTCTAAGTCACCCCTACCCTCCCAAGTTTTTTTGACACTGGGTGATGAAAAAGGTGAGGAAAGATTTAAAGTAGAACGCACAGGTACCCAACCAGACAGCTCTGATGCTTTGGATAATGTCTATTAGATGTTTTTCTGTTGTAAGCCAAGACTGCGTATGTGCAGAGTACCACATGGCTGTCTGTAGGTCTATGGATGCCATGTTTTCACTGAACACATCTCCATCTCGTCCTTGTAGATCTGCAGTGGATGAGAACCTGAAAGTTGATCCCCACTCATGACCATGAGAAACATGAAAAAGTGTCTTTGATAAAGTGTGTTTGATAAAGTGTGCATTAGTTATGACTATATGTTGGAAGAAGGCAGAACAAATAAGTGTGCAGCTGTTCCATGACCTTCACATTTGGCCACACTGGGACTCCTGGCCAATGCTCTAAGTGTGACCAACTTTGAGATCATGAGAAACTGCATGTCCACATGAGTAAACATCTAGTATACAAGCAGGTCCCTTTTGTAGCCGAGCCAGAAGCCTCACCTACGGGTGGACACACCACGTAGGAACCCTCCCAATTACCTGAGTCTCC
>VZRW01011759.1:175396-219261 GCA_013398125.1 Aegotheles bennettii | reverse complement strand
TTCTTTCTATGCAGTAATGATTTGATGCATTGCTAATTTGCTTATATATCCTATTTGCTTTGGTTTTCTTGTTTAATAAACAGTTCAGATTATATGACTAGGGTGCAGTCATTTTGTTGAGTATCCTACCTGTTTGCAAAACTAGATCTAATGTTAGATCGTGTGTCCTTCTGCTATCTCTGTGCTGAGTGTAACTTCTCCAACAGTTTAAGCCAACCTAGCTGAATATTGCTGCTGAAATGAGAAGTTCTTTGGCATGCACTTGAGTGCAAGCTGACGAGCAAAATGGGGCTTATTAACCATGCTGTGCATGTGAACTGTAGTTCAGTAGTTCGATACAAAAGGCTATTTGATAGTCTGTTCTGCTGCATGCAGAAGCCTTTTTCATATTCTCATAGATGACTTTTCTATTAAAGTGTTTTTTAGACAAGGCGGCCTGAGAAATCAGAACATGTCTCAAGTTACAGTGTTTGGGAACATGAAAATGTCTCAGTGAATACCTTTCTAGATGAAACTATCATGAAAATGTGTTAAGAAGGACATTTGGCTGTCAGACAGGGACAGGTGCTGATGTTTGGCAGAAAGTGTTCATAGGCAGATATCTAACTGTGGTCCTGTCTTCCATACTAACTGCCAGCCTGTTAGCACCCAAGTCCACCAGATCATTTTAACTGTACCTAACATGTTTATCTGAAGCATCTTAAAAAATACATGCTCTCATTTTCCATCTTTAGTTGAAGAAGTGTGGTGAGAGGGTATAGGAAGTCATACATGACAGGAAGAGGATGACTCTCAAACTTTATAGGAGAGCTAAAATCTTATTTATAGAGACAGAGAATAAAAGCTACTAATATAATAGTATATGACTAAAGATACTACTTAGAATCAAAACATGTTACCAGGTTCTTTGCAACATGTACCTAGAACTGTCTCTACAACCAGGATATTAGTTTTGCATTGTAGCAAGGAGGAGCATTACAAACGTTTACAATGACCAACAGAAACTACACCCTAAGGCATTTGAGTGTCAACCTTACATGGACTCTGGATCAGTTCATCGGTCAGTGCTGTCTAGCAGCAGACTGATCTCAATGTAGTTTACTTTGACCTGTAAGCGCAATTAGTAATCAATCAGGAAAGCAACTATTTAAATATGGAATTTAGTCAACATCCCCAACTACCTAATTGATAATGAGACCTAGTCTAAGGTTGCCAGACTAAAGCATAATCCAGATAAAATTGAGATAGTGTGAGATTGTGACAAGTCACTGGAAAAATCTGGAAAGAATTTTTATGTTAATATGTGATTGTAATACATTGTTAGAATTTGCAGCCTGGGAATATAATTGGATTATTGGCAATTGTTAGATGGATTTACAGCAAAAGTTCATCCGAATGTCCCTTTCTAACTTCATGGGTACTCCTGGAGTAAATTATGCTCCATAATATGCTATAATTAAAGCAAACCTAAGAAATACTCTAGGTTGTTTGGTCAGAAAGTCTGTGATTTACTAAACTGGATCCTTTGTTTGAGGGAGCATTTAAATTGCCTTAAATGTTTTCCCATACCAAAATCTGCAGTTGTGAGGTAGAGCTAGCACCAGATTTGTTTGAAGGTCAGACTTTTAACCCCCTTCTGCCCCAGCCAAACACAGAGTTTATACGCCCCATCAGTTTTAATCTGCAATTCCTACGGTCGCATGTGTTATATAGTAGGTCTGTATTGTAAAACACAACTCTTGCGAATGGTATGGTTTACACTTTCAATCTTAAACTACAGCCAGTTAAATTTTCACACATTGTCAAAAGAAGCCACCACAATGGAAACAATTTCACAGCAGCAACACCCTACATAGCTGCAGGGCCTTTGCTGCTATAAGCACAAATAAACTTCTATAGCAGATCCTTTAATTTACTGAAGTCCAATATCTAATTCTAGCAGCAGCCATTAGGAGATATTTCAAGGCATTAAGAAGCCCTCAGTCTGTGTGAATTATTGCAGAGAAAGAAAGTAAACTTCCAACCCAAATTCTTTTAGACACTTTCCCTCAGAGAATGTTTTATTGTCCACAAGGCAGTCAGGGAACTGCACAATCAAACTAAAAACCACAGAGCAACCAGGGCAGACAGAAAGGGAACACACCCTTTCTAACCCTGCTTCCCCTTTCTTTCATAATCTACCCCCAAACTGGTAGGACACACCAGCTGGAGCCTATTAACCCTACTAATTGAATGTGGTTATCCACTATGCTGTTCAGAGAGGAAGTGTCTTCTTAATTTTTAAAGGGTTTTTTTTAAGTTATAAAGTTTTTCAGCTTTTCAATTACTCCATTATCTGATTTTGATAAAAATTACTTCTTAGTCTAAAGCTAATGCACATAAAATGATCATTTTCCCCAATTTACCTTCTTTCTGTTCACACCACTAAATTTTTTTTTTCAGGCTTGACTTGTTCCCACCTGATCCCCTCTCTACCTTTCCTTCAAAATTCTCCCTTTCCAGGGCTTGAAATGAAGACAGAAAATAGGTAATTAATAATAAAAACCCACAGATCAGATACAGAAGTGCTGAGTTTTGCAGCTACTTGTGAGGAAAGGGTTATATGTTCTACAAAGATTTATATTTGTACAGAAATATTTGCAACATCAACCACATTGGTGATTTTGCCAGTTGCTGGAAAAAACAAACTAAGGCACAGTTTTTCCTTAATTTAACACAGTTGCGTATAGAATCTTTACTTATTTTATACTTCAAGATAAGGAGTTCGGACTTAAACAAATTAAAACACCCTGAAAAGAATGTAAAGAATTCTCAATTTTGTGGCATAGTTTCTATTAATTTTCTAGTTATATAAATATACCTATATCTATAGGAGTGCTTCTGTCCCTATGCTATAAAATTTCTCAGTTTCGGTCCATTGCTATAAAATAGACTGAAATTCTTTTTATGAAAAAAAACTTACAAATGTATTAATATTATCTAATAATTACAATAAGTGTAGTTTAACATCATAATAATCAAATGCACAAACCACAGCCATCAAGCTTATGTAATAAGTAAAACATTTCTTTCATGTTTTTTATGTCATTGACCCTAGTTTAACCTCTATCTAGGCTCCTCAGTGGATTTTTCCAGTTCTCCTTTGCTTTCTGCAATATTGGATGTTTTTCCCTTGTCCCCATCTCAGGCCAAAAAGCAGTCTCAGAAAAATGGGATGTTTTGCCCCGGGTTAGAGCTGCAGCTCTCATCTGCAGAAACAGAAATGCCCACAAATTACACTGCTAGGAACTTGAGCTATTATCGGTGCTGCTATTTCATGTTCCCCCAGATGTATAACTTGCTGGTGGCTGTTTTCTCTAGCTACTGACTGGAGATTGCCCTGTCTGGACACCTATCAGGGATGAGGAGGAGATGTAACACATTTGCTACTCATCTGACTTTGCTGATGGGTTTAAATTTGGCCAAGAAACAGCTGTTTACTCTACCTATAATGTTTTACTGATTAAATAAAGCTACTTCAAATGTGCTGGAAGCTGTGGTGAGCTAATCAACCAACTGATATCATGACATGCTTGCAACCCTTTCTTCAATGAGCAGTCGGCCACCTGCTTTTGGGTGGTAGGCTTCTTAGCAGCTTCAAAGACAGTTATCCCAGTCCCACCTAACTTTTAACCCACTTTACAGCAACCATTTCCTTGGTTTCATCACATCTCTCACGTGCTTTACCTGGGGTGCACACAGCTCCTTACAGCCCCTGTGCTGTGGGCTGTGCAGGAAGAGAGAAGCTGCCTCCCCCCACAAGATGGCTGCCACTCTGTGGTGAAGCTGTGTTCTCTGACAAGATGGCTGCTACTCCGTGATACAGTGAGGTGGGTGGAGCCACTGCACCACAAAGAAGTAGCCATCTTGTCAGGGGACACAGCTTCAGTCTCCCTAGAAAACAGAGGCAGCTGCAGCCAGCTTTGTTCATGGCAGTCTCTTGGCTAGAGTAAGAAGAGGGGGGAAAGGTCAAGCCTCCTTGATTTCAGCTTCTTCCAGCTGTACATGGAGATGGCTGCCATTTTGTGTAAAGTAGTAGGTGCGTGATGGAGGCCTTTTGGCCAAGTGAAAAATGCAACCAGGTCAGGAGAAGTGCAACACATCCCCTTGTGGTATTGTTACCAAAATTCAGGAATAACACTCCTTAACACCATTGTAGCCTTAAGAAGCAGGCATTACTTTATTACGGCTGGATGCATGGGGGATATTTCCATCTAATGTGCATGCCATATGCTGTCTTGGTTGAAGATTATATAGCTCTGTTACATACTCATACATTAGATTTCCCAGAATGGTTATATATATACATTCTGTTTCCTGGAACTAATTAATATATTTGCATATTGATTACGCATACGGCCTAAGTCTCTGAGGGGCTTCAATGGGGGTCTTCTGTGGTCTCTGGTGGTCCACTTCTCCAGTGGTTGTGGAAGAATTGTCCCTTGGTGTCCCTTCCATGAACTTTGAGTGTCCTCTTCTTTATATGGTTTGTCACTTGCAAATTTCTTAAGTCCCTTATCTCAACTTCAGTGGGTTCCCCTGATTTAACAATGCTCCTCCAGGATGTACCCATCACAGTTGGAGATTTATGTCCTTGATTATATCCTTGTGCGATGTCCCTCTCCTTTGTAAATATGCACTCTGTTCACTACACAGCCCTAGCTCATTCTAACAAATTTAACTCATTCATAGATCATGTATCAGTATTGGTCTCTGTGAGAAGTGTAGGTTACTGTCACCCCATAAATGCTTTACCAGGCAGTTGGCTTAAGAAAATATAAATAGCAATAGGGGTAAGAAAAGTTTTCCTTCCCTGTAGGCTCTAGCTAGGAAACTGTAATTTCTCTAATGAGATCCCTCTGACAGAAACCATACCCTTGTTACAATACATTGGTTTATTGTGATGCACCTGATGTGAGACTATGCTTTAAATCAGCCCTAAAAATCAAAGCCATATATACCTTAACCAAGTTGCAAAGGGGGCAATTCAGCAATGAGTACAGGCCCTGTGGGGGCCAGGGCTGCATCTCCCACTCCGAAGGCTGTCTGAGGTGATGCTTTAGGCCTACTTTTGAAACACAAAAAGATATATTTCAAAAAGTGTTTAGGGATGGTTTCATTTTATTACCAAATAAAAAAGAAAAATCTAACGTTCCCACAAGGAAGTTTTAGCACATACTTCAAGAGAAAACAGAGGCAGGTCAACTGCAAGTGCTGCTGAAAATCATATAGTAAATATTTTGATACCTGCTGTTTGCTTCTGTGCTGGACTTTTCAGGTGATGCTCACACAGAGGCACTGCCTCTATAATAAAAGCAGGAAATAATAGAAGCACCTGAAAATATATTGGTGCTGTGGTAAGGCATGGGGTATCATTTCCTTGTGCCTGAGATTTGTCAGCCAGAACTGCAGTTGAAGAACTGGCATCCAATTATACACAATGAAATCCAGTGCTCCATATTGGAAAGCCTGGAGAAGCAGGTTTTTTGTTGCATGTTTGCAACATGCTGGGTGTTTTTTCCCAAATTACCTTGGCATATAGCAAATGGTTCTGAATGTGTATGAACAGGTAAGTCACCTGCATCCAGTGCAGGCATCAGAGCTTCTGAGTATGTACTTCATCTGTGCCTGTGCAGTTTGTCTCAGCACCACGAAGACAGAGGCTGACTGGACGGGCTCATTGCTGACTCGCATTTCAGGAAGGAATTCTGCATCCACTTCTCAATAGATGTGGATGAAATTTCTTTAGACTATAGGGAGACTCAATGGGCTCTCCAGATCTTCTGGTTAGGCACAAACATGTGCCTACCTAATGTTATGGACTATTATTTGCTGTTATATATTTCATCCTGCTTGAAAAAATGTCTACCTTTGTGAGGCTTTCACAGGCTGGAGATTTACTGAGGGAAAAGATCTGGAAACCAAAACTATTTGTTAAGTTGTTGCTAGTTGGGAGCAGGAGGGGCAGGGGGAGTTAATTTATTTTTTATTTTATTGTGGGACCACAAATAGTTATAACTTAGAGCAGAGACTTCCATAGCCCTAGATAAAGACTGGGGGAAAAGGTAATAAAATATAAGGCTTTGCATTATAATGGCCCTGTCTTATATTGCTTAGTCATGTATGCCTGAGCATATGTTTTCTCAGGTTTATCGAGACACTTGAAGCGTTGTTGCTACTGCTGACTGAAACTGAGCTTCAACTTTGGCCATGAACAGAGTGAGATGGCAGCTGAACTGTCCTGTGGCTCCATCTTGCCTCTTTATTAACATTCTGTGGTCCACAAGAGCTTCCTGGGTAAGGAATGATATATGATAAGTCATTCAGGCAATACCTGGACATTTGACTTCCTTTCACTTTACACAGAAAACCAGTTGTACCAAGAGGCTAACTCCAGGGGTGATGGCTGCAGTACAGCAAATAAGGTACTGAACCCAGGAAAAAACTCAATAGGTTTTGACCATTTTAGTTGCTGTAATTGTCTGGCTGTAGAGTCAGAGCCAATTTTGTGCTGCCCCATAGGACCCTCTAGAAACACAGAGTGGGTGGCTGGCCAAAGGCAGCCGCAAATAATATCACTTTACACTGTTCTAAGGGTGTTGAAATAACGAGTTAGTACAAGGTAGTACATATATTGAAATACATACCAAAGCTTGAATTCTACCAAATTCCCTATGTAAACAAATCCTGAGATTGTTATATATATATAGATCAAAAATAGCAATGAATATTGTTTAACTGAATTCTCTCATCTATTTAAATAATAAGTAGATAAAACTGCCCTGGTCTGTACTATCAGCTACAAAAAGCCAAAACCAAACAGAAAAACACAAAAGGAAAACAAAGAATGTTGTCTTTTAAAATACTACCTTATTGTCTCTTCAGTCAACAGGAAGCACATACGAAATTTTCACAAGTTTTGTAAAACAGAAAAGTGAAAATGAGGTAGGTAAACTCCCTGTGCTGTTATTGCCCCAGACTGGGGGAGCAAAATTAATTGCCGTCATGTGACCAGAAAGGTGGCAAGTCTCCCTTGTTTCTTGCTCCTAGGGATAGGGAGGAGTATTTCTGAGGAATGACTGAATAAATTCTCTCAGATGCTTAGTTCAGTACCAGTTCTGGTAACTAACTAATCCTGTTGTTTCTATGAGTGATGTGGAAAGGGAAAGTGTTTTTTCTGCTAATGGAAACCCCTCAGCTACTTTTCCATCCACATAAAACTGGGGCTACTTTAAATTTTTGGGTTGACCTATGAGACCCTTGGCAAGAACCAGTTATTAGATGCATGCACATATGCCTGAAATTAGGTATTTTGTGGGAACTTTTCAAATACAATCACTTCTTTTGGCCAGACGAGTCAAAAGACATCTCTACCTTGGTGTAGAGAAGGGTGGAGTTAGAGTATAAGACTGTAACTTGACATACATTTGTGATAAGTTTCCAGAGGGAGACTACTGGAAGAAATACGTTCACAGCTGCAGAAATTAACCCCACAATTCTCAGCAAATATAGGTGTTCAAGTACTTGGAAACCTTGAAATGATCAGCACTGCAAAGGAAGTATGATTATCCCAGCTGAGGGACTGAGGCAGAACGAAACAAAATTACTTTACTAGTACCACCTGGAAAGCAAGAACTGCTTACAGATTAGCTACTAGACTACCATGCCTCATTGTGCTACGCTGTCTGTACTATCAGGCTCTGGATTTTGTCCAAATCTGCTTCCAAATTTGTCATCTTCTTCGTGTGAGGATTAAGTAATGGGCTAATAGGGGCGTGAAGAACAGTAAGATCAGGACAGGCAAAAGTCCTGTCCTCCACTCTGTTATAATGCAAGAGTGCAGCTGTAATCTCTCATTTTATTTTAGCTCTGCTGTATTTCCTCACCATTTCTTTTTGTACTCGACTGGTGCAGTGATTCTTCCATTCTGCTAAAGCACTGTCCATTCTTTGCTCGTGCTCCTTTTTCCTTACCAATTCATCCTGTGCATTCCAGGATATATTTCTAGGATATCCCCATACAGGGTCTTCCACCTCCCAGGCTGACTGAACACACCATTTGTCTCAGGCCACTTCAAAACAGCAGTTGCCTTTTTTGGATGTTCCTTCCCACAACTCTGAGTCAGAACCATTTCCCTGAAATGTTCAGTGTAATATAATAAACATACAAATGGCAAAATCGAAACAAAATTGGGAAGTGAAAAGTGAATGTTTGGTTATAAGAATGTTGTGCTGGTTTATAAGATTACCAAGAATTACTGATTCCATACGTATCAAAACATTTCTTTGTGAAGTTGAAAAACACTGCCAACCTTGATTTTTCTGCAATGGGATCCTCTGACAAAGCTTTCCTATGGCTTCACTTCTGATTGTTAATACTGAAGGAAATGTACATAAGAGTATTGTAAATCTACAGTGGGAACACAGTCAAAGAAAGCAGACATGGGGATTTCACTGATGACAGACTTATGAAGAGCCAGTCTAAGGAAATAACAGCACTTATAAACCTTCAAATCTAATGTTCTCACACTTACAACAGCAAATGAAAGAAACAAATGGCATCTCTAGGACAGAAAATCAAGTGTCTCAAGATCAGATTGAGTTTAATGCTCTGAAGGCTTTGGATCTTGGAAAAGCATGAAACAACTGTGAAAACAGACTGATCTGAACCTGTTTTCTTGTATTACAGTTTAATTCCATTGATTTTGACAAAGTTATTCTAGATTTCCACTAATGTAAGGTTAGAACGTGGCCTATCACTTCTTAGCCTACATCTGTCTGGAAAATACCCAGTCTTATAAAACCTCCCTGGCAACAACAAACCACTTTTTTTTGGATTCTTCTTCAGTATTTTCTTATGCAATCTGAAAATACAGTGATTTAGCCTGGAAAGAACTGACTAGAAATGTCTGTATCTCATCTGAATGCGAGAGAATTAGGTAGAAACTTGAAACTGCTGACATCAGTAAAGTGTTGGTTAACTTCAATCTGTTGTAAGCGCATGCAATAACAACAATTTCAATGTACAAGAAAAATGCACCTCCTTAGGAGATGCATCAGTTTGCTAGAAAAGACTAGCTAAAAATGGATTTCAGCACAGCCACACTGAATGATACAGTGTGGGATTTTTAGAGATTGTCCAAGATAGTGATGTCTACAGGTGGTCTAATTGAGAGCTGGGTTTTGACACCAGATAATGCAGTGTTCTCTCTTCCTGCATTCCTATGGAAGCAACAGACTTCCCTTACTGACTTCCCCGCTGCAGTCACCTGTCTCCTTGGTCTATTCCAGAGGGCTGCATTTCTGCTGTGGGGGGAAAGGTGTCTGTGCAATAAGGCTGGATAAAGTCCCTTGTCTCACTGCAGTACCCAGGCTTCCCTCTTCTTGTCTTCCTTTCATCCATAGACACAGCCAAATCTGTGTAGCGGGTCCTTAGCGAGCAGGAGGAAGTGTATGGACACGTGGGCAGTGTTTGTCGCTTGATCTCCTTTAGGGAAACAGCAGTGGGCAGGATGGAAACATCTCATCCACTGGATTTTAACTGAGACCTTTTAGCTGAATATCACTACTTTTATAAGACACAGTAGTGTTGGATAGTTAATGAGAGAACACGAAGTAGACTTTTTTTTCATTTTTAGAAACATGGCTGGGGATAGTGCTAGTGATATGGTCTTGGTTTTTATTAAATAGTTTAATAGGATGCTGAATCTAAGACACTGATGTCAACTCTGTATGTATGAGTTTTAGCTTCAATTCCTCTCATTTATGAAACGATCTGAACCTGATTTTAAAAAAAATCTCAGCTCTATATATCCAAAACAACGGTATGATAAATTGGATGGGACAAATAAGAATATGATCACCACCCCTCGGATTAAAAGTATTCCACTTCAAATACAGTAATACATTGGCTGGAAGAGAGCATGACTCCATAGTGCACTGCTGAGACTGACTTTCAAAAGGATCAACAAGCATGTGTGTTTTGTATTACATGTTCTTTGGAGACGATCTGCTGTTGGACAGATGTGTATTTTGGATACTAGACTACAAAGTGGTATTTCTTTCTAGTCTTTTCCTTCCCTATATTTATTAATCCATGTAAAGTGTAATTAAGCCTCCACCAGAGGCTGAGTGCCCCCTGTAGAATAATCCATGCTGCAGCTTGCCTTTGCCTGGGGATGATGATGTGGTTCAAATCCCTTTGCCAACCAGAGTGCTCTAACAATTGACTGAATGATTTAGTAGGGGAGCACGGCAGAAGCACTGCCTCATCTGGCTGTACTTTGTACAGACTGTAATCTGATATGCGTAGCTAGAGAATGCCTGTTTGATCAGACTTCGCTGAAAAATGGCAGGAATCTTGTGCTCATGGATTCTGAGGGATTTACCCTGTTACTGGCTTCCATGTTATGACCTGAATCTGGGAATGTTTACAAGTTTATGGGACTTTACTGTTTGGAATTAAGTATCTCTAAGTGGTTAAACATTTCCAGAATTAGGCAAAAGAAAGCTGAGCATGTGCTTGAAGATTTTTATGTTTAAATTAGGCCTTTTTACAGGTAGTTGGACATCTGAAAACATCTTTGGATCTAGCCACAAGCACCTGAGTCTTCAAACCTTTCTGTAATCTAATGGGATTTAACATGCATGTTTACAGGATTGAGGCCTCATTCCATGAAGTATCACTTTTTTATATATTTCTGTGGGCTGAAACTGCTTTTTAGTACTGAAAGTGTTGGAATAGTGTATAAATTCATATGCCTTATGGTAAAAAGATGTCTGGGAGAAATATTGATTGAAGTTACCTTACCTTTTTGGGACAAAGCAGCTTATTTGAAGCACTTCCCTACTCAGTACAAAGACCTGAGCAACTTGTTATGATCAACTTTAACAAGTTCTGGTATTTGTTTCCATTGAAATGTGGAATCACATATAGATGTTGAAATCTGACAGGTTTTTAAAAGCTCAAGCTGTGTCTCTAATTGAATATGTACTTTTTCACAGTGTAACTGCATGCCTTTTAAAAAGTTGTGCACCCTTGAAATACAAAACAAATTTTACATTAACTTTTCTTGTTCCCAAGATCACAAATAAGAATAATGATTTTCATAATTGCAAGAAATAAAACAATGTTTGTATGCCAGAACATGAATAGTTTTTACAAAGATATATTTATTACATGAATTTTCCAGGCCTTTTTTTTTGGTGGGAACTGATCTGTCTCCGTAGGAATGCTTCCTTGTGACACAGCATTTATAGCATTTACTACTAACACCACACAAACATTTATTCCATAAAATACAAGAAGTAAATAAACAAATACAACTGCTATATTAAAATGATACTGTTCAAAAATCTAAACCCTATTGGAAGTGGCTAACAAAAGCATTCATCCAGTTTCATCCTACAGCAAATGGCTTTAATATTAGTTGCAGCTGCTCAGCTTTTCAGCATGTCGCTCTTAGCCTGATGTGTCCTTTAAGAGGCAATGGCACATATGGCCTCACATGTTCAGTTGCTCTACCTTTGTGCTGCAGTTCTTTTACTCTGTAAAATGTTCTTCTCCGTACACAAAAGCAGCTGCTGAAGAAACTGCTTCAGACCGAGGGTGAGAGAACTGATGGCAGCACCACTAAGCAAACTCCAGTAGAGACTGAGAGAGTGAGACAGTGCAGAGACACCAAAGGATCTTCTGTGAGAAACAGAAATATCAACATTTTGCCCGTCATCAGAATCCCAGGTGAGACTGAAAAGCCACTAGAGACTTTTTGGCTGTAGATGTATGGACATGTGTTATGCTTGACTCAAAAGGGTTCACCTTAGATTACGGAACAGAATGCTTTACAGCAGCTTTTCCTTTTTCCTTTGCCTCCCTAGTGATGATGATGATTTTTTTGCAATAGCAACAAAATAATTCTGGGGGGAATTATCTGTACCTTTTTGAAGTTTCATTCCTCATTGTTAAGTTAATTAATTAAAAATTCCAATGTATACAGACTTCAGAAATGTCTACAGCTGGCTGAGTTATCCATGCAATACGTCAGTGCCTCCTGAAAGTGATGGCGGAGAGCCAAACAGGCAAAAAACTGATGGTTGCTACATAATTTACAGACTTATATTTAAATATATTTTATTCTAATCATTTGTAGTGAGATATACCCTGGAAGAGCCCCAAAAACTTCATGTGAAACACGCACAGTTATTTCTGTTAGTACTCAGGCTTTATTTCAGGCAGGGTTTTTTTGCATTGCCCTAGCCATGCAGCGATCTGTAAAGGGAACCTACTCTGATACAGTTTGAAAAGTGCATTTTGTACTTGGCTCTCTCTTTGATCGAATTAATCTGGGCTTTTTTGTAGTTCTAAATGAGGCCTATGGGCTGACAATGTAGCTGTTNAACAGGCAAAAAACTGATGGTTGCTACATAATTTACAGACTTATATTTAAATATATTTTATTCTAATCATTTGTAGTGAGATATACCCTGGAAGAGCCCCAAAAACTTCATGTGAAACACGCACAGTTATTTCTGTTAGTACTCAGGCTTTATTTCAGGCAGGGTTTTTTGCATTGCCCTAGCCATGCAACGATCTGTAAAGGGAACCTACTCTGATACAGTTTGAAAAGTGCATTTTGTACTTGGCTCTCTCTTTGATCGAATTAATCTGGGCTTTTTGTAGTTCTAAATGAGGCCTATGGGCTGACAATGTAGCTGTTTAAAGGGGATTTTAGGGGATAATAGCCAATGCAAATAGTGCCATGAGAATGGCAACTTGCTTTTGCACTTTCAATCACATAATAACAGCAAAGAAAGCTTTTAAAATGAATTGAAATTTTGTGGCATGCCATCTGGGATTATTTGGGGAAACAGTTCTGAATACTATAGTTGTGTAAAAGAATGGTACTATGGGGCACTCTTAAGCTGACATGTTTCAGATGGCACCCTTATGCTAACTGCTGCAAAGTTGGCTAGCATTTTTTTTATTATTTTCTTTCTCCTGGATTATCTGCAAAAAATTCTCTTTGCTGGTATTTGGGCCTGAAAAACTTTTCTATTGTTAAAGAATTCAATTCAAACCCCTTGCAGCTGCTGATCCCTTTATTGTTCCAAACGTTATGTATACCCGTCTCAGATGAATGTAGCCAAGCCTTTTAGTGCCTTAATAGGTGTCTGTATAAAGGTCATTTATTCTGCAGTACTTGTTTTAACAAAAGTTTATACACAAACAACAACTACAGCTAAAACATTCACATTAATCAATGCTCCTTGCAGTGTAAAATGCAGAGAGAAAAAGCCTAACTGGAGAAAGTATGTCCAAACATGAGAACTCTTTCTGTGTCTAACTGTGAAGCAGCACGTATTTTAGACTCCATCGTCAAAAGCTGCATGAAAAATCATTTCAAAGCTGTTCTGAGCAAGGATTGATGATTCCAGACTTTTCAGGACAAGCACAGTTTTGATGAGGTCACTGAAAGGTTTAATACACAGGAATCAGTGGAAATGTGGAAAAAGTATATATCTGAGTTCCCCTTTCCAATTAGTTTTGGAACTGAGCTTTAGGCTAGCCAGCACCTTGACATTTCAGTCGACATAGCTGCCTTCTTTTCTTTCCCCTTTCCTTTTGTCTTAGCTCCAACTGGCTGCCCTTATAAACAATCCTTGAGGAATTAGGGCGCATGTCAGATGTCTTAGATTAGAAGAGCTGAGTACACTTCTCTGGCAAGCAAGATTTTTCTTTTTATAGAAATATTAAAATACCATCTGTAAGCTTTAGGAATGTGGGTCATGTCCATGGAGAGTTTAAATTCAAGGTTATGACAGATGTTGGGTGGTGAATTAAAAATTTGGCTCCAAGTCTGTAAATCTAACTCGGTTCTGTTCACTTCCCTGGAGTTAGTTCTGCTGACACACATGTAATGAGATCAGATCCTGACTATCTAAGTACTCAATTGAGCTCAGCAAAATATAAATCCATCAGTGATATGAGGGATGAGGCTTGTCAGGAAAATAATGTGCAAGCTATGGTGGGGATGCATGAGGAGCAGCGCCACAGAAACCCAACAACTTGATCTCTGATAGAAGAAAATGTAGAGCAAGCTGTGCTTCCTTGTTTGCTGCTTAGTATTTTTTATCATTCTTGAGAATAATGTATCATGCTCTGATCTCTAAATGTTTTGTGATTTTTAAATATATAATGATGAAGCTATTACTGCTGCTGCTAGGGGCATTTCTATACACCACTCCACCAGCCTGTGTCAAGCTGTATACATGGATCACAATGTATACATGGATCACAAGCTTAAAAATCAATATTTACAGCAGAGTTCTGAGAGAAAAAATGATGCATATTCCACTGTGTTGACCATTTGATCAACAGCTGTGGGCTCTGCCAGGTGAGGCAGGTGAGGTGAGGTAAGGACATTGTTCTGTCAAGGATTGCAGTGAGAACGCCCTCTCCAGTCTCAGATCCTTATCTAGTGCTGCTCAGTTGCTCTAAGATGCTACCTGTGAGACAGAGGCTGGCTGCCTGCGGCTGCCTCATGCAGTACCTCACTTCCACTGCAGCCATATGCAAATAGGTGGAAAGTGCGGCATTTGGAACATTGATGTACTTTATGCTTCACAGCTGACGCTGTTTATCTCATGGGCTGCCACACACTGCTCTAGCTGTAGCTTCCAGGTGGTCTTCAAAACTAGCCACGTGTATAATGTATTGAAAGAATCCCATTTGGCAGCAGCATAGACGCAGCTAACTGTGGCTAGGTCCTCATCCAAAAGCAATGACTGCAGTTTTGCCAGAGAAAATAAAGTGCCAATTTCCTTGACTAGTGAGACGACTGGCCAAAATCCCAAATCAGAACCCCCAGATCCTTCTTGTTTTGTCAGGTAAATCCCATTTCTATAAATACTGAATGAGAACAGTACAGTGATTCTGTGGGAGAGACACAGAGTAGCCATGGGGTGGCGCTGCAGAATGCACTACACGAACAGCAGGAGGGCATGGGGAATGCCATTAGCAGAAGTGGAGGGAAAAGGTTTCTTCCTTCTGGTAAATCTAGCCTTACTGAGACTAATCAAACATATAGACTAATAAAAAAAGCCCCAGCAGAACATGCTGCCAATCACAGAGGCATGTTTCCTATGTGAGAAACAGAATTTCTCATCTGCTGAGCTCATTCCACCGTGAAAGGTGTGATCCAGTCAGCAGTGTCCGTTACAGAAGCAAAATACCACTAATCAGCTACTTGGTGGTGCTTTGCTGCGCTGAAAAGTAGTGGCTCTTGGCCAACATGCCTGCTGCTGAATGCAGGAACTCAGGGAAAGCAGCACCTGGCACCAAGCTCTTGAAGACATTCTGGATGAGGCTGTTTTGCCCAGAACAGGAGGTACGACTGTGGTTTTTACAGGAAAAGAGCTGTTACAGCAGTTTGTGCCACGTCACTTAACTTTGATCTGTGCCAAGCTACACATATAGATACAGAAACTCAAAGTGAAGGACAAACTTCTCAAGGTGTACGTAAGAGATGAAGTCACAGAGTATTCAGGGTGTTCCATAAAGAATCTATATACTGCTGTTACTTAAATTAGGGTGTATTTATTTTAAAACTAGAAAAAGGTTTGTAACAGCATCAGTGTATATCATGCCAAGGGAAAGAGAAAAAGAAACATGCACAATCAAGAAGCAGGAATCCTTCATCCAGCATTCTGGCTATGTGCAGCAGGGGAGGGGTGAGAGGAAAAGCTATTGTGCCACAGAAGCTGCTGACATTTCTACTGCTGCCACTGAGGCAGCAGTTGCTATGCCAGGATACAAATAATAGATCCACCAGAATTTGGACTCTGGAAACCTTAACCTACTCCTGGTCCTCCCTATTGTCTCCTCTGGCTCATGATATGAAACTATTCAAATTCTAATGGAAAGAACTGGTCCTCCTATCAATAGTATGTCTTATGCAGAAGATCAGAAGCCACCCACAGACTGTTGGAGTAGTTTTGTTGTAAAAATAGGCTATGCTCTGCCTGGCTTTAGTTTTATTTAGTCCTTTTCAATTCATTAAGACTAATACAATACTGAAGCTGAGATCTGTTCATTGAAATCAAATCCTGTTTTAGGTTGACGTGATTATGCCATTTTCAAAATATTATTCATCTATTTTAAGTCAGCTAATTGCTTGATTAACGCTGCCAACTGTATTCATTGCTCTGGATAGCTTAATTAATACAAGAGCATTCACAAGATATTTTTGTGCCTCATTTGATTTTTCTGAAAAAGGTGAAATGTTTTTAGGATACTATTATGCCCACATCAGGCCCAATTTTATAATATGAGGAATCAGTCAAATCTCTAAATGGCTTTTACAGTGTTTCTGCAGTCAGCCTTTAGCTGGGTTAAATGGTTAATATCCTTTTACCTTGCTCTTCAGATTGCAAGCCTGATCTCATAAATCCCAGAGTATCACTTTTCAATGAATTTTTTCCTGCTTTTTCCGTAAATTCATTGCCCCAATTTCTACAATATCCCTGACTGCAAAGTATGTGCGAAGTAGATACTTGCATCAAATTAATTTTTAATATTACATGATGCAGCAGGTGTAAGTGCAAAATGCATCTCTGTTATCCCCAAACAACACCTTCAACTTGCTTCATCACTAAATCAGCTATAAGTGGCTTTATAGCAACAACAACAACAACAAAACAATATTGACATTTAATATTATATTTTGAAATAATGATTCCGACTTAGAGGCTGGAGTGGTAAGTAGCAAAAAACTGACATGGATCGTGAAGAAGACTGGTCATCTGTTCAAAAGTTTAAAATAAGTAAGGTTAATAACACCGCCAAATAATCAACAACACAATTTTACTGATTGGTGAGAGGCAACTTTTAATTTGCTGAAGCATATGGTTTTAAGAAAGTTGCATTCCTGTGTATCAACTCATCCAATACTATTAATCCTTGAGAACAATGTATTCTTCCTGATGCAGCAAAGCTAGTAATTACAATATATAAAAATAGCTAAATACCCAGGATACGTATAATTATTTTGTCACTCACAAGTCAATTATTTTAGTTCAGCATGAACTGTGCATTTTGTCCTTAATACAGTACTTTCGTAACTCCTTTATTAAAAAAAACAACCCCAAACTCAGAAACCCCGCAACAGTGATATCTGGTAAGAACTGTTATGCAAAATTGTTTTTAGTATGTTGGAGGGAATTGGCAGGCTCTGCAGGAACTGCAGAAATGTTAGGATTTAATATTTTCACTGTTTAAATTTCCAGATTCCCTGATTAGATTTGTAGACAAATTATGACTGTAGCTGTTTCACAAACACATAGTAATGCATGATCCCTGCACTGATGAGCATAAAAATCTAACATTGTCAGGGGTTTGATGGTGTTTTCTGAGCAAACAGTCCCCAGGTACTGTTCATGTTACCAGTTGGGTGGAGGGTTTTTTTCTTTTTCCAGTTTCATTTGAAATGTTTATTCTGTTGTGTATAAAGGGGACCTATGAATGGTTCCTTAGGCAGAGACATCTAGGACAGACTTCTAGATCTCTGTATAGAATTGCCACAGACCGATTTGGAGAGAGTGAAGGCTGCTGTTAACCTTTTGTTGGTTTGTGTCGGAAAGAAAGTTAACCTCTCAAAAAAGAGGCAAATATGAAACAAATGCAATGAGACTGTTCCTGGCTCCTGCCTCAGCTCCTTATCCGTGTAAGAGCCATATGAAGTCCCAGTAAACAATTCTCTGGTTATAGATGTTGAAGCTGATGTAAACGGCCCTACACTTACAGTCTTGTACAGGGGTAAATAGTATCTCAGGGTAAACAGAGATGGTAGGGTGTGTTTGTGTATCACCATAGGGATTTGGGGTAGCAAAGTACTCTTGAAAATTTGTCATTGCAGTCCTTGTAGGAGATCCAGAGGGCATGACAAGGCTGTAGAGTCCTCTTTACCTCCTGATATTTTATGTTACACTTTTCCATGATGTGACACAGCTAAAACCTAGTGCATATGTTTTTGGAAAAAGTAATAGGTTTCGAGTTACTGGCTCCTGTGATATAGTGTAGGAATGCCACATTCCCTTGTGACCCAGACCATGCTGGATCCATATTAATTAGAATATATTTACTGTACAGAAAGTAAGTATAAAATAGATCACATCATTTATCTTTCACCATTCTAACCAAGTTTACTATTTTCATTGTCTGGTACCATTCACAGGTACTATACTCCAGAACTGTGAAACAGGCTGAACCACAACAAAGAAAATATTGTTTGAAGTCTTGATTACCTTGCATTCGAGTGAATCTTATGCATTTTATACTTTGTACCTGAGATACAAATGACTGGCAGAGGCAATTTCCCCTGTGCAAATCACTACATAGCTGGGGTGAATAGCCCTCTAGGATTATCAGGCTTTTTATTCTGAACACAGTTCAGTTTGACTAATCCTGGTCTGCCAGTCCAACTTGCTTTCTGCAGATTCAAATATCTAGGCTGATTTTATCCCTTGTTTTCTTTCCTGTAAATGCTGGCATCACAGTAGTGCATAATGCACATCTAAGAGTTAGTGCTAAGTGAGGGAGACACAGTAATGTCTTTTGGTCAAGAGACCAGTCCTCCAAGGGAAGGAGGGCAAACAGGTCACAGGGAAGAGCACTGGAGCCCATACATGACACAAACTGGGAACTGGAGGGTTTTTTGAACTCTCATTTACCTTGGAAGAGGAATTGTTTTTTAATGTGCTAAAGGCTGAATTAATTATTGAACTGTTGAAAAGGAGGCTACCAATCACCAGACAAGTGAAGACAAGACCATTCTGTGACCTTGAATGACTACAGGATTTGCTGCCAGTTCGATTTAGCGTTCAATTTGTTGCTGATGTTGCTTCTTTTCAGAAATATTGGAGTCATGCAGTAGAAAACACAGGGCACATACAGAAACATTGCTTCTTAGGTCAGCAAGAGTTTAGATGACTGTTACTAATGTAACACTTTGGTTTGCTAAATACACTGTGGAACAGAGTCATGAGAGTTGGCTTTGTCATTAGGTGCTGAACTTGGAAAGCCTCAGTTCTCAAGTCACACATCTTTGTTCCGGAGGGTAATTACAGGAGCTGATTGTAGTAGTAGGTCTTTATCTTCTGTGAGGACAGCCAGTAGGGGAGTAGAGGAGCTTGTTGTTATGTTAAAAAGCAAGTAGATCCAGTTGCCTCTTGTTTGTTTGTTTTTCCTGTAAAGCTTACCTCCTCATTTAGCAGTTCCTCATAAAAAAGCTCATGTGGAAGCACAGATCACTGCTACCATAGGAGGAATGCCCCAATGTAGCTTCATTCTTTCATTACTCTGTCAAACTCATCTCACTTCTTTGCAGGAAGGGAGCAATGAAAAATATCACATTGCTTGTTTGTTCTTAAACAGCTTACATTTACGTTGCTGTTGTCCTGAAGATTAGTATTCATTTTCAGATTCCATCTTACATTTACAGTGATCTAAATGGAGAAACTTTTGTGACAAAATTATGATTCATCTTTCAGTGCTTTGCAGGATGTCTTGCTTACTATGGTTCGCATACTGGTGTCAGGAATGCTGAAACAGTCTCTAGACATGCAATACATGCTGGTGTCCACTGATTTGTTGTAACTGTTGTTAGACGTCAGCTGCATATGGATCTCAGCAGATATGGATCTCTAATTCCAGAAGGACTGAGGATCAAGTCTCCAGGTTTTTGTCTTGCATTTGGTTCTTCATATCCAGGTGACTTACCTGTGGAGATTGGGGTGTAATGTTAGGTTGAGCTCTTGGGTTTTCTGGACACATAGAATTTTAAAGATGCTGTTATATTTTGGCACACTTGTTACCAATAGGTGTCATTGTGGTAGTGTATTTTTACTGGTCAGGGTCTGCTCCTGTTCTGCTTTCCTAGACACCTTTGCTCCAATGAGTAACACCCCCCCCCACAGATGCACACATTGCTTTAGCACAACCTGTCTTGGAGAACTGCCCCAAAGAGAAGTACTTTTTCCTCATCATGGCAACAAAGGCTATTAGGAGAATGTTTCATATTGCAGATTGCTAAATTAAACAAAGCTTATCTAGTGATCTAATATTAGATGATGGCTTTGCCTGGGAATTGAAAGGAGGAATATAAAGCACTGTAAGTCTAGATGATGGCAAGGAAACTTGCAGTACTGGTAGTTACCCTCTTCTTAAATAAGGGCTACACTTCTTGTCTATAATTTATTGGCTTGATCCTTCAAAGGAAAATGTTTTAAAAGTATGTTAATTTTTAGATGTTTATGAAAAAAACACTTCATCCTTATTTTCTGTACAGCAATAAGTAAATATCTGGGGTTTTTTTTTGTTTTGTTTTATTGATAATGACAACAAGTAACTGTTGATAGTGACTTTCAAGTCAAATTAATATGATACATGTAACTGGACTAAGTTTTGCTGGATCACTTTCAAACATCAAAGCCAAAATACTTTAACAGTTGTGTCTAAATTTAAGATCTACATTCATAGTTAAGCCCATATATAACAGATTTACAAAGAATCTTCATATCTTCCTCACAAATATTTGCCTTATTGAGTCTTCACATGCCTCATACAAACTATGCTTTGTAGCAAAAAAACTGGTTTAGTATCCACATTGCTAATAGATAAGAACAGGTGAACTCCCATCTTAGCTGAGCAGAACAGCTCAGTATCTGTCTAGAGACCTTCAAAATTCACAAATTAGGTGTCTCTTTGACTAAATCCTCAGTCAGCCCTGCCTGGCAGGGGTGATCTGAGCATATCTAGTCCACAGTGGCATCACTGAATTCAGCTAAAGTCACAAAGCAAAATATAAGGACATCTCCATTTCACATATTTCATACATGCAACAGCAAAGACATTCCTGTTTTATCTTTTTCCTTTTCAGGGACAAAAGAATTTTCCCCTTACTTTGACACTTTATTGAGAGACTTTTCCCCATTTTTAATCCCACCTGCTACGACCTAACAGGCAACTAACAACCTTCTGTCTGGATGTGTCAGGGTACTACTAATTTTTCAAATTTTATCCCTCCCTGGGGGTATTCTGGAAAAAAACATGAGGCCCTTTAAGGTAGTCAAGACTGACTTTGGAAAATCCTAGGTGGGAGTAAAAAAGGGAATTTTGCATAAAGGCAATGTTTTGGTGGCATTATAATTTTGTTAACAGGCATGGTGTGAAAGCTACATCTAAGAAAGTGTCTGACTCAAATAAAAGGTTTATATACAATAGATTATAATCTGTGAAATGATGCATTTGTCACTAAGCCTTCCTTATTTACACAGGTGGATGATGCAGGACTATACTGACAGTTGTTTGAAAACTAGAAGTCGAGCCCCCAAAGCCTTGTCTTAAAACCATGATTTAAAACATCACGGGTTTTATTTGCTAACCTGTTGAAGTTTTGTCATTTTGAAAAGCATGCTTAAAACAACACAGTGCAAAGCAGAAAAGATGCCTTATTTCCCCCCAGAAGTGGATAACCACACAGTAAGATGTTAGTTGTCTACTTAAAACTGCCTTCTTCTGTAAAACTGTTGTATCTGGGGACTAAGTAATCAATATTGCATACCAGTTACAGGTCGCAATGTGCTGACTTGATCCTGTATACAGTGGTTATGTAAAAGTAAAAAGCACCTGACACTTAAATGTAGCAAAATATGTAAATGCACTGCATAGTGCTCTATTGCATTGGTGTCTTGAAAGGGAGAGGTAGACAGCCTGTTGCATGTGCATATAAAGTAAATGAATAAATATTCTATGTTTCAGTGCTCCAGAACATCATGAAAAAGCTGAACCTGACAACAGAAGTCAATAGCAAAGGTTTTTTATTTCATTGTTTAGTGTAGATGTTTGCGAAAAAATATGTGAAATAAGCAGATTTAGATTGCTGATGATGATGCAGAGCATTGTATGCATTAAAGAAACAATTTGACAGAAGTTAACTCATGAGAGTATAACACTCATTGTTGCTAAAATTAGCAGGAAATTAGTCATGTAATGTTGGCTCTGTGACACACCTGCAAGCATCTTACTGAGCATATATACTGGCAGCCATTGTTGTATTATGTTACTGACAGAAATAAACCCAGGGTTTAACTGAAGCCCAGTATCAGAGTTGCTCTGGCTCAGGTGAAAATCATAAAGCTTATGTGGTGGGTTGACCCTGGCCAGCAACCAAGAACCCACCCAACTGCCTGCTCACTCCTCTTTCCCCTGGTATGGGGAGAAAATAGAAAGAAAGTGAAAACACATGGATTGAAATAAAGACAATTTAACAGGTGACACAAAAGCTGCACATGCAAGGAAAGCAAAATAAGGCAATTTTTAACTTCCTGGGAGGCAGGGCCACAGCACAATTAACAGTTGAGAAGACAAATGCCATAAACACGAGTGTACCTCCTTCCTTCTCCTTTCCTTGAGCTTTTATTGCTGAGCATAACATCAAATGGTACAGAATATCCCTTTGGCCAATTCACGTCTGCTCTCCTGGCTTTGCCCCCCCCCAGATTCTTGCCTACCAGTAGCCTACTCACTGTGCAATCACTGCTCAGTCATAGGCAAAATGCTAGTGTGTTATCAACACTGGTTTAGTCACAGATCCAAAATGCAGCACCATACAAGCTGCATAAAGACAGATAGCTCTATCTGAGCCAGGTGTAATACAGCTTATGAAGACAAAAAGTGTAGGGCAAGAAGGATTCATTATAATTATATATATTCATTCCCCTCATCTCCTCCCCACCTTCCCCCAGCCCTTTCTGTCTTCTGCTTAAAAAAGTAGTGCTCTTGATAAAGCAAAGGCATGGTCCTCATCAATATCTGTAACTTCTCAGACAGCAAATGAGTGAAGGTTTTATACTGTTTTTTTTTTTTGGCAAGTCATCCTGTCTGCAGTCATCTGAATCCTTTCTGCAATAGCATATGTCACATCTCTTCTTCTGAAGAATGATAATTCCATAGGACATGCTGAAGCAAACCGAGCAGGAATGTAGGTTCAACATTAATAAAAAAAGAGGGTAACAGTGCTTGCAATGTGTCACACTTTTATCTGATGTATGAAAGAAAATCAAATGCCATATATAATTTCAATCTTACTCGTGTCAGTTGAAGTTACATATACAAAATTGCAAATGCTCAGAAAAGTAAAATGCACTGAAGACACTTTATAATATTAGTATAAAAGATGATTGGCACAGTATAAATTATTAGTATAGCTATTTAGTATTAATACAAAGGAAGATAAGGCATAAGTTTTATGATTTAACAGTGGGGTTTTTTGCTTATTTTAGGGTTCCAAATACTATCTAAATACTTGCAGTTTATCAGGGAACACTGCATTTTTACCATAATTACCATGATCATCATTGTACATTAAGAATAGAGTACCTTTATTCCTCAAAACAGGGGAAGCTGTGGGTTTTTTTAGGTTTTTCTTAACAGCTAAACACAGCAAGAGTTTTCTAATAAAGAGGAAAGAGAAATGTTATTTACCCTGCAGCATCTTTCAAATATATTGTGCTTGGAATTTAAATAAGCAAGGATCATAAATTCTTCTTGCAAGTTTTAATTTACTTGTTATTGTTTACCCTAAAATGTAAATGTAATATGAAACATTCAGCTCATTATTTGTTAGACTTTTTATCTGGTTCATTTTCTTTAAGTCATATGCCTCTTCCGTTACTTTGTGCAAAACTTGATTATTTCAACTGTTTTTGTTCTAATAATGCAAATTTGTTTCATATTTTTCTAATGTTAAATTCAAGATGTAATTAAAACTTTAGGTTGTACAAATGAGAAAACAAGGAAAACTTATGCTGTAAGCCAAAACAAAATATTAACAAAACATTTTAAAATAATGAATATCTCCTGTAGAAAATTTTATGTAGTACAATCACTATCTTGAGAGAAATTATATATTTTGTTGTATTCTTGGAGCTGTTTATTTACACTAACTAGAAGAAGTGTATTGCAACACATTTCTGCTTGTCAAATTAACAGATATTTCTTTTTTGGGGTCCTGTTATTCTCTAGCTTTCTTATATATATATATATATATATATTCATATCAAACTACCCCAAAAGCTTCACAAGAACTTTTTGTAAAAGCTTCAAAAGTTTTTCATTTACCTTGACAACACTTAACATTACCTAAAAAGTTTGAATGAACTATTAAATATCAATTATTCATAATATAAACTCATAGGTGAATAAGACCATTTGTAAGCCACCAGTTTGTAAAATGTGCATGGGAAAACATATGATTGATGGCTTTTTAAGGTCAAGTCATAGAAACTGTATAGGCAAAAGCTACAGAACAGCATTCCCTTAGCCTCTCCCTAAAGAGAGAAGTCATCATCACTGAAGTAAACAGTAACATGCTTCAAAAATGCAGCAACATATTTGCAGCTTAGGACAAGCACTACTTTGGAGATAGAAATTTAGCACTCCATTCAAGGAGTGGTGACTGGGCCTGGTCATATGTAAGACACTGGCTTTATATCAGCAGAAATTCTGAAGTGAGGTGAAAAGGGGAAAGGGAACCAAACAGCTGCTCCAAATTGCTATTTGGTCATCATATGATCAAGATATTGGCTGAACCACTCTTTGGAGACTTGTTTGTATTTGTTCCTAATAGCAATACATGTTCTGTCTTTCAAGTGCTTGAAACTCGTATAAGTGAGCTATATCCAATTTATTTTTGCACAGCCCATTCCATGTCTTTCGGTGTCTTTAATTAACATTGAACATAGGATTTAATGATTTATTTTAAGTGTATATAGTAGGCAAAAAAAATAAGGAAACTACATTAATATCTTTTCTTAGGCCACAAAATCATCTACACAAAACTTATGAAAGCCACTGCTAGAGGTGCCACAAAAAACTTACTTTGATCCATTGCATGGCTACCTTCTGTATTAAACCAAGTAAGTTTTTGTGTAAAAAAATAAATGATAGAATGACATTAATTAGCAGCAAGACATCCACAGAAGGTGACCACTGGCAGACACTACTATAATATGTTTCTCCTCCACAGCAAGGGGACATCCCTGCCTTTCATGAAGTTTTCTGGAAAAGAGCTGAACCTCTGAAATTCACATTCTAGAAAACATCTTCCTTTCTTTCTCAAATTAGTGATTAAATGAATTGATTAAAATTCATGAGAAGACACGAGATGATGCTTCTAAAAAGGCAAATTGCTGACTGATGGTCCCTTGTCTATTGTAAAGTAGATACCTAGCCCTTGACTTTGGCCAAGTTTCAAATTTATAGTGGAATTCGTGAGATTCTGCTTCTTAAAGCAGGGATCACCTTGCTGACAATAACCTGCAGCTGTGGAAAGTAGTGTCTCCTGAAGCCAGAACTCTCTGTAAATTGGTAGACAGGAGCTTTGGCCTCTCACAGATACCTCCCCCAAGGTGGTACCCACCAGAGCTAGGCTGGTTCTGTGTGCATTTGCCTTTGGGATCAGTGCAATACATTGCTGACTCCTGTTCTGCTGTGTTCATGTGCTGGCCTTGAATCATATCAAGTAGAAAGGCTGATTTGTTTCATCAATTCAGTTTTGCTTGGAAGGCTCCCAGGTAGCACCAAGTGACAGCATTGTTTCTGGGCAGCAATCTGTTAATGTTAATTTGACTTTTTTTTAATATTACGCTACCTTAAAAAGACCGTAATCAGCTACCTTTAACAGGTAAAAATTAAATGAAGCACCAAGGTGAGAAAGATAGATCAAAGGTAATATGAACTGGCTATGGAGAAAAACAGGGGAAAAAGCAAGAAATTAACTTAAAATGCCAAGGGCGAGGTTTTAAAATTTTTCAGGATAACAGCTTTAATTAACCCAGAATCATTGCTAGCAAGGGCTGGAAGACAGTTGCATATGGTATACATTTAATTACAGCATTGGACATATAAACTGTAGATCACCTTCAGAGTCTACCTCACTTCCAGCCCTCAAAGCCTCCAGCAACAGCAACAACTTTTTCCTCATCTTGTCTGCTGGCTTTGAATCCAAATGTTTTTAATGCCCCCTCCCTGGAAGTGTTCAAGGCCAGGTTGGATGGGGCTTTGAGCAACCTGGTCTAGTGGGAGGTGTCTCTGCCCAGGCAGGGGGATTGGAATTCAATGATCTTTAAGGTCTCTTCCAACCCAAACCATTCTATGATTCCATGAATACTGAGGCAGATAAAAAATGCAGTGGCAGTAGCAGTCCTCCAAAGGCAATACTTAACATGCAGCTCCCAAAACAAGCAAAGCCTACCTACTAATTGAGAGAATGCAAAGCTGTTGGTTATATGAAGAAGAGTGATGTCAAACATGAAGTCTAGGTGCTAGGAAATGAACTATATTCTGAACAGTCTATAATGAGAATTGTACTTGCACAAATACAAGAAGTAGAGTTAATGCAATTTCAGAAATTGTTCATTCCCTGGTAAGCTACTCCCCTTCATAATTCACTGACCATGAGCTCCTAGTCTGTTACAGTGGCAAGAAAAATGGTTTGTTTAAGCTTAAATGCAGTCTTTATAGATTAAACTGTCACCTGAATGGGTCAGGCTTAGAAGACTTTTCATCAGATGAGATACATTTTAAAGCTAATTTTCTTGCTGAAGGAAGGTAACAGTAACACTGACTTTTAAACCTATTTATAATTGAGATGCTTTCTTCCTCTGTATCTTAGTTAACATAATTTTCTTGACAAGCCTTTTCATCTTGACTATTTTTAGAGTGTATAATACTCCATAAGTGATATAATACCTTTTTTTCATGGCTACAGATTGTAACATGACAAACTGGATACTGTGGTCTATTAATGTCAATAATCTGAAGAAACATCTGTTTTGAAGCAGAGAGATGGTAATTAAAAATGCATGATACAGGAAATAAATTCACCAGAGTACTAGAAAAAGTTCTTCACTTACGAAGAAATAACAGAAATGCTCTTCTAAAATAATCAAATGTATTACAAAAGGACGAAATCAACCAGCCAAGATACAAGACATAACAATTTGCCAGCTGGAAAGTGCTAAAGCTTGCAAGATGTCATCACAGCTTTTCTTGAGACTTGCATTTTTTTTTCCTGATGGAACTGAAAGCTGGAATTCTCCCTTTAATTTTGTTGGGATGTATTTTAGCTTAAAGAACAGAGTCTGAAGGGAAATAAATCTTGTAGTATGTAAAAGATAAAATATGAAATATATAAAGAGGAAAGGTGTAAAGCATCCTCCATACCCACTGGAGACTGGACAAGAAAAGCCATAAATGTCAGTAAGGGAAATTTGGATTTAACACTGAGGATTTTTTTTTAGCAGTCAGAACACATAAGCCCCAAGAAAGTTTGCCAAAGGCAGTTGTGATATTAGGGATTTTTAAGTATGGTTTAGATGAGAGGTTTAAATAAGTTATGCAATATTTTAAAGAAGAGGTTAAACATTGTATGAATTTATTTAGATACCGTTGATTCTGCTGAAAGAACTAGGTTGATTAGGTGGTCTATTTGGATCTCAAATTATTTGTTGAAAACACTTCCAGACAGACATGTTCTGCCTATTGCTGTCCCCTTCCAGGAAAAGACTGATTGAAAGGCTCCTTCTTTCCAGGCTTAGGACTAGCCTTGGAAATCTATGTCTCCCTAAATTGATAGCAAAATAGGGACATTTTTGTGCTATGTCTTTGACCCAAGAGCTAAGCAAAATGTAATCCAGAATATGAAGCGTTTCAAAGGTCTCTACCAGAGTTCAAAAGAAATATGTTTAACTTATAATGTATTATTTATTTGACTCTGAGAATTTGCTTTATGGGAAAGAAAATGGTCTCTGTCATCCACCTGTCATTCTGCACAACAAACACACATAAGTTTAGTTTACTGAGAAATAGATTCAACCATAACGTATTTTTCCCTTGGTCTCCTTGTAGAGGCTGATCGTTCATCTCTTGGTAACTTGGTGCTGAATTTCTTATGTTGCTTTCACAATGGAGTTACCCTAGATATTACCTCTACTCTTACCACACATGGATTTTTCTGAATCATGGAAAATAAGAAATGAGGGAAAAATGCACCTGTATTTTACACATTACCTCATAGATTAGGTATTTTTCATTATCAAATAATCATAATCATAGGTCTGGTTCCTTTCTTGGGCTTCATCTACATTTCTGATTTGCTTTGATGCAGACCTGAGGCCTGGCTCACATCCAGGAGGAAGGGCATGCAAATTTTAACTTCAAATACTAAACTTTGAAAATAATGTGACCTTACAAAATACACATTTCTCTGCTTTCAAAAATTTTCCAAATTATCCATTCCTAAACATAAGGTAGACCACCTAGCCTTGAAGAAAATTGCACTTGACAGCTTCAAAAAAATAGTGTAGGAGGGAAAAAAAAAATAATTTTAATTGTCAAAGCACCGCATTTGAGTACTTCAGGATTTAACTGTGTCTATAGCATGCAGATAGTGAGTGGAGTGAAAATACATCATTGCTCAGATATTTTCAAGTTATTTTTATCCCTTATTTTTACTTCAAATTCAACATTTGATCTCAGCAAATATCTCACATTTAACCCATGTATATATGTTAACACTAAAAAGTGAAAAAAATAAGAGCAATTTGTGTTGCTAGTGCTTTGGGATTATTCTCTGCAGGATTTTAAGAGGGCAGAAATGTTCACCAAAATGTTAACTTTGAAGTGCAAAATGTTGAAGGATAACTAATCAATCTATGTTTTGAACTTGTAAGTAAATCTTCACATCATATTCTGGATTCTAAGAGCAATACTCATACTGGCAGGAGTCAGATTCAATCATATGTGACCCACATAAGCAATTAAATCTAATTGAAACTTTTCAAATGGCAGATGTTAGTATGAACTGCTTGCTTGTGAACAACCTTCAGAACAAAACTTGTTCATGTAATTATCCACTGGGTGACTCTGAATAACAACTATAATTGAGCAAACTGTAAGCTACTCTTCAACAACTCTTGAACAGAAAGATGCTTGATCCGTCCAATTATTCATGATGTATTTGTTCAGCTGTAATTACAATGATATCTGCAGAGGTTCCCTCCAGCAAATTATACCATTACTAATATGATGGCCTGCTAAGTTTATTCATATATACTCCTACTAACATCTCCTAACATCTGCATAATGCTGAAGCAAATGCTGGGAGTTAGGGTGTCATGACTGTGATGGAGAGCTGCAGACATGTTTGCAATGTCCATTGCGGCACAGCTTTTTGTATCCACGAGCACTAATGCAGCTTTGTGTTCAGTGACAGATTATCAGGCTTTTCTACAGCTTGCACCTGGCTGTTACAAAGATTACAAAGGTTCTTCTCCTTGCAATATTTCCCTTTTTAAAAAATATATAAATATGGTATATATTGAGCACAGATATACCAGAAGTTCTTGTGTTTTTCACAGGTGATGTATGAGAGATGAGTTCAATCTTGAGGACCCTCAGGCTCAGATGTCATACATAGTGTACGCCCACATGGACCCACCTGTAGGATGTTTCGTCCATGGTCCCTGACTGTTGTCCTAGGTCTGCTAGCAGGAGTAAATCTGCTTAAACTCCCAATGGCAGGGTTTTGTGTAGACTTGATCAACTTTCTGCTGGTTTCTGCTTGAAGGTTGGAGTGGGTGGAAGTTGGTAATGAAGCAGTGAAGGTGGGCCTGGGAAAAAGGTATGGTGAGGGGAAGGTGTTTAAATTTGTCTTTGTTTCTCACTATTTAAATAATTTTTAATTGTCAATACACTAAATTAATTTTCCCCAAGTTGAGTGTGTTGTGCCTGTGGTGGTAATTGCTAAGTGACCTCCCTGTCCTTGACACACAAGCTGGTTTTTTTTTCCCACTTTATTTTCTCCCCCTCATTCTAATGAGGGGGAGCGTGAGAGCATCTGGGTGGGTGTCTGGCAGCAGGCAAAAGCCAATTCACCCATCACATATGTAATCTCATGAAATCAAAACTGTTTTCAATTAACAAGCATTTTTCTTTAAGTAACACTGCAAGCGAATTTATGACTGCTATTTATGAACCAAAAAAAATCTACATGCACCTAGGATCTTGTGTTGTTTGGATGGATCTCCCATGCTTCCCAGGAGGTAGATACTTTCCACCATATTCTCCCTTTTCAGTTATCAGACTTCTTCAAGTTTATAATGCTACTTATGAAGAATTGCAAGTGGCCAGAAAATCTGAAAAATGATTACTGTGTGAATCCCTCCTCCTTTTGTCCTGTCAAGTGACTATTTGAAGACCTGCCTTCGAAGACAAAAGCACGTGACAAACAAGGAAATGCCTTTCTGCTGTAAAATCTATATGACTTCTCATTGGATGTTACTACATGGGGTTTGGTGTATTCTACTGACAAGAAAATTTCAATGTTGAAAATCTGCATATGATGTCAACAAAAGCAAGACCTGTGAAGAAAGATTTACTTTCCTGGTGCACAGAAGAATGCAAGAACAAGAGACCAGGTCATTTAACCCTGAATACTGAGTCTAGGCTATTTTAAGAACAACTGCTGTAGGGCTGATTCCTGAGGTAGGTGGTCCATTTTTAATCCGTATGGGATTTTATTTTTAATGTTTGTAATTCTTGATTTCTATTTCTGTTTCTCTTTTTAGACACTTTTTGTAATAAAGAAGGAAGGAATGGGAAAGGAAGGAGATGCAGGACTGTGAAGGACTCATTTGGGAAGGGAGGAAGAGAAGTCTTGAACCTTCTGGAGGCATAAATATATATAAAATGAATGTGTTCTTTACACAGCAATCTCATATGGAATATGCCATCTAAGTAACAATTAATAAGACACTCTCCTTATATAGTGAAAATCTTGATGAACTGGCCAAACTCATCTCTTTGAAACATCATAGACTTTTAAAAGAAGTATTATGCTACAGGACTACTATAGTTTGAAATATATAATTTTGTGCAGTCCTCTGAAAGACTAGTTTTAACAATAGTTTTACAGACCTATTATTCTACTGGTATAAGTAGTATAATTCCAGGTATAATTAATGCAAGTAGTGGCCATCAAATTTTTATTTCAAAGCTGTATTGCTTTTGGAGATGAAATTTTTCATTAAAAAAAATAATAAATCCTACCAGTCTAATATCTTTACTTTTGTGCCAAGGCCATTTTATGCTGATAGAATTAAAAATTATGCTGGATTCTCAGAGTGGTTTATTAATTAAAGGGCTGGAGGATATTTGACAGGAGACTTGCTTAATAAATTCCTAATTATATCCAGAAAGATAAACTTTACTATAGATTGTATTGTCTGGTAGTATGCTGAGGCAAAGCTTACTGCCTGAAATGCAAAGGAGTACAGAATCTTTCCCTCTGGATTTTTAAAAATGATAAGGCTTGATAAAAAACTCACCAGTTGAGAAGACGGAACTACAGGGTCTTAATTAAAATACAAATAATATCTTCTGCTTTTTCACTCAACCTGACAACTCCCTACTGTGTCATCAGTATTGGCTTTGTTCATATTAAACTGTGTATATGAATGAACTTTATGCCTTAAAAGGTTCATTTATATCTTAAGGAAAAATTCTTACTTCTGGTGAACTGCTGTGAACACTTCATCCTGCTGAAGCTCATGAAACTGACCTGAATTGCACACATGGTGTACCTAGCCCTTAGTCCATAACTTTCCAAGCCAAAACATTTAGTTGTGGATTTACTCCTGTTAGTGGTTTTTAAGCTTCATAAACAGTGAAGCCAATGAATATTCATTTAGAAAAAAAAGTAAATATTGCTTATCCTTTGGAAGAGAGCATATTCTAAAAAATGCTGTCTTAAAATGTTGTTCTTGAAGAAGAATTTGGGGAATCATCAAGGAACTCCCACCCCACCTTTCTGGGACTGGATAATAACACAGAATATCTTTGGTCACTCAGGTTTGGAAGACAGGTTGGACTCTTGAGAGGCACCACACCCCCTAGGTTTGCAATGCTTATCATCAACAGCAGTGAGCACAAGATTATTAGCTGGTGTCAAAACATTCAAGTGATATTGTAGTTATACCTTTTGTGATGTTTTATAAATAACCAGGATAACAAGATACGTGCTCACTGCTGCATATGCTACAGATGTTTTCTGTGCATGTGTCTGAAAAGTAAACATAATGAATACAGATGTTCACTGGCATTTAATAGTCCCTGCAGTTTCCCTATTGGCCCCTTTTTCTGTTTTAATTCAGGAATGCATCATGCAGCCCTGTGCTGCTAAAGGCCACAGGATACAGAATATCTTAGCTGTGGTGAATTCAGTTACAGATGTGCTCTCTAAAGCTATCAACTCCCACTGCTTTTTTTAAAAAAGATGTTCCACAATGAAAGAGCAAATGGAACTTAACGATGGGAATGTCTCATATGCTTTAAACAAATTAAAGGAATTTATCTTCATACTCAGGATATGGGATAGCAATTTGGGTAGTGTGTGGGATTCATTTCTGTAAATCTATTGCAGTAGCAGCTTTTAAAAGGGTGTTGACATTTTTGAGATACAAATAATACAATTCAAGACAGGGAGACCTAAGGCTTTATGAAACTTTTCTTACCTGGATGTTGATGAAGAGCCATCCTAGACTAGGAACCCAACTATGAAATCTACCTTGTCTGCAATATACCACATAATAAACATCTTTAGGAGCTGCATGTTTTACAGAAATACAGCAGCAAATAAGCAAATGGTCTTAAAAGACCTTTGTGTGACTCTCGTAAAAATACATGATGATTTTATATGTGTGGATGGCTCAAATTCAGCTGGAAAGCTAAATATGAGAAAGAAACATAAACTCTGCCAGGATTCAGCACAAAAACACACTGCATAATTTTAAAGAACCTGAAGGGAGTTATAATATCATCTGTCTTTCAAAATATCACTGTTCTGCTTGCANATGATGGAGCCAGGCTTTTGCCAGTAATTACTAATGATAGGACAAGGGGCAATGGTTGTAAACTGGAGCATAGGAGGTTCCATGTAAATATCAGGAAAAACTTTTTCACTGTGAGAGTGACAGAGCACTGGAACAGGCTGCCCAGGGAGGTTGTGGAGTCTCCTTCACTGGAGATATTCAAAACCCGCCTGGATGCGTTCCTGTGTGATGTACTCTAGGTGACCCTGCTCTGGCAGGGGGGGTGGACTAGATGATCTTTCGAGGTCCCTTCCATCCCCTTAGATTCTGTGATTCTAATATTTCTGTATGCTTCTTTTTCACACAGTTTTTTTGAGAACAGCATTTCTATCTTACTGGTCTTAAAAATTAGGCAGGAATATCTACAGATAGCCATTTTGGACATTTCATAGGTAAAATCAGTAAAGTAAAACAGTTTTTCAGTAAAACAGTACTTGGAAAATCCTTTAAAGAATAAAATACAAAACATGCTACAGGCATCTTCCTAGATGACAGCAGCAACCATGTAATACATCAAGAACTAGTTCCAGGTAATGCCAAGTGTAAGAGTTTATGCCCCATAAATTTCAAATTATGCTTAACTTTGTAGTCCTTATTCATGGACTCTAACAGAAAATGTCCTTTTGGCTTCCACCACAGAATGAGTTTAACTCCTGCTGTGGATGTGCACAGAAACATGGCTGGTTGGCCTGGAGTCATGTTGTGTCTAGTATTACAGAATCACAGAATCACAGAATCCTAGGGGTTGAAAGAGACCTCGAAAGATCATCTAGTCCAACCCCCCTGCCAGAGCAGGGTCACCTAGAGTACATCATGCAGGAATGCATCCAGGTGGGTTTTGAATGTCTCCAGTGAAGGAGACTCTACAACCTCTCATATTACATGTAAACATGCACAATAATTCTTGCGTACCTCCTGGGACTAACCTTGTCTCTTTCTACCTTTCTAAAGGGCTGTCTGGATTCCAAGTTCTTACTTCTTTCGAAGCAATTGGCATAAGCCATTCAGCCCATCCATATTGTCCCTTGCACACAGTTTGGTTCCTCCACTGTCCTTGTACAAACCAGGCTAGCAGAGAGATCAGTGGTAACATCCCTCCTCCGACTCAGCAAACGCCAACATCTAAATAAAACCCTCAAACTGTGATTATGTATTAATGGAAAAGGTTGTTGGGGAAGATAACAATGTTAATTTGATCAACTGATATAGCTAGAAAAAACAGATGACCTTTCGGATGTTTAAATTCTCCCTTAGATAGGAAATACAAACTGGTTGGTAATGTGCAGGCACTTTTTCAAAACCAAAGAAGGATATTACTTCTCCCTACACGTTAGAGACTAATTTTTATCTTCAGGATGTCACAACTACTGCTTCTGCTTCTTACTACTTCAGTTTACTGCTATGATGTCTTTTACATCTGAAATAGTCCTAACATGATGTGTTTATGATCTAGACTAAATTTTGAGAGATTACATAGGATTCAAACAGTACATACATATTGTGCTAATTCTTTATATCAGGTAAATTGAATCAGATAATAACTACATTTGTTTGAAAACCTCAAGAGACTCTAAAAACAGCCACAGAGGGGCAGCAGATATTTACACTCAAATGATACAATGCTTGTATGCTTGCCTTACCAGTTCTGTTCTCTGTTTAATGAAAAAAAACAACCCTGGAAAATGGTCAAGATAGGCTTTTCCTTTGGGAAGAACAATCTCCTTTTCACTTAGTTCCTGAAAATGTCGTAAAAAATGTCAAGTAAAAATGCATACTTACAGGCAAACCTTTAATTTTTATTTTTTAAAATTTTTTTCTAACCATCTTCTTCAAGGAGGTCTGGTGCTTAATATTGAAGTCTAGGCTTCTTATATTACCCCTATAGCTTTTGATTTTCAGAGATAATATTAAAAAAACACACAAAAATTTATTCATCCTCAATCCAGAGAAATTGCTGGCTTTTGTTGTTTCTGCACTAAAGGTATCAAACAAAAGCTCTGAAAACTCCTTGAACAAGTAATTTCCTGTATAGCAAGTATTTTTTACTAAGAATTAAAGATTGAAAGTCAGTTCCAGTATAAGCCTTCAATACAAAAAAAATCACATTTGCAAACATCTCTGTCTATTCATTGATTTTCAGGAAGAAACTTGAAGATATTTAGGTAAATATCTTACATATAGATGAACTTAAAATATAATTTTTAGTATGTGTTTTCTGTCATTTACATTGTGATTTCTTTGTTCTACTGTAAAAACTGCTGTTTGCAATAGGGGACATGCAACTAAGAGATTATTATATAATTTCAGATAATTATGATTCTGTTTAAAAACAGCAGCTTACATATACTTGCATATGTAAGTATCAGTAGTTTAACTTGAGTAGGATCTTATAATAAGCTTAGTAATGTAAAAGCTTGCTTATCTTTTCCTGAAACAGGCCTAATTAAGATAGCTGATACACAACATTTCATTTTCTGCATGTGATTTATTGCGATGTTTGTGTCGCAGTTACAGACCTTTAAATAAAGGCGTTCTGAATGTTTACTCTTTCATTTTCAGCAGTTTAATTTTTTCAGAATGTGACTATATAAGATGAAAACTCTTATGTTTGTTCACTCAGATGTGAACATTTCTCCAAAGTTAAATCAACTCAGTTCATTTTTAATGATCTGAATATTGTGAGAACCCTGTGGTTTTCATACTTTCAGAAAATTGCTCAGTTGTTATTTCTTCTTGGATACCTCAGAAATCTGTTGAATGTAATAATTCAAACTTGGCATGAATAAAATTACTAAGCTGAAATATGAGGTTTACTAAATTTAAATTGAAATGGCAAAAAACCTCAAGCACCATGTATACAAGCTCTGCATATAACACACTCCACATGCTCAATACGTAGTTTTCTACAAGTTTTGATCCCGCAGGCACCGATATCTGCATATCAATGCAAGACAGAGTCACAACTGTGCACAAAGAGGCAAGTAATAAACTTATTACTGTGCCTGAGCAGCAAGGCTAACAAAGTTCACGCAGGAGGTATTGCTCTAACTTTTTTCCCGGCAGCTTACCTTCTTTGACTATAGAGCAGTGATCTACACCAGCCTTGCTAAAGTGAGATTGACCACAGCTCCAAAGAGTGATTTGATTAGCAGCTGAAAAATTTTGCAGTTGGATTAAACTAGCCCCGATGGTACAACTTCAGTACCTGTATCTGCACGGACTTACTTACTATGCACCTATTCCTCTATAGTATATCCATGTAATGATTTCCCATTCTCACTTACTTCTTCACTCATGCTGTGACCCCTTTTTTCTGGTTCTTAAGGTAAACCACCTCAGTGCACTGAATAGCCGATCCTCTTGGCAAGTTGTATTTCAGTAGCAGCAGTGAACTGGACCAGTTTTCCGTGCAGCCTTACAAATCATTGGGTCAGCACAACTAAGACTGCAGTAAACAAATGTCTAATGCTGGTGAAGATGATTCCTTAAGGCCTCATTGCTGCCAAGAAAAAGGTGCATGGGATCACACCCTAAATGAGCCTTAGGAACATTCAAGAACTTCAGCCAAATCCCATCAAGGTTATGGCACTAATGGGCACATGAACAATGGCTTGATGTATAAAACTGGAGCAAATCACACTTGTGGCAGCTGCTTACAATAAAGTAGAAGCTGTGCGTCTGAAAGCATGAGAAATAAACAGGCTGTATATTGAAAGGCGTACCATTATAAACTGACAAAATTACCTTCATCCAAGGGTAAATTTCTGCTAGAGCAGGGCCATATTGTTTCTAGAGTTTGAATCGTGTTTGTGGCTTTTAAAAACCTGTACAGCTTAAAATACTAGTTAACCCATTCATGTATCCATGGCTTCTGATGGTTCTGTGGATGCTGCATTCACTGTAGAATTACTAAGCTACTGTTACAGTAGCTAGCCCAGCTATTTCCAGTTATTTGAGCAATCAGCCAGTAATTCTGTGAAAGCTGTTCACTTAAATCTTTATTCAACAATTTCGGCTATTGTTGTTAATATTTGCAGCAGCATCAAAGGAAGGGGAAAAAATGCTTACAGTTAAGACTAAACAGGTGAGAAGAAGCTCTCAGACACAGGGGGATGGGAGGAAATGCTATAGAAAATTATGCAGAAAGTACACGCAGATCCATACATTATGACTTGATAAAGAGCATTAATATTCACTTGAAGGATTTCCAATAAAAAAACTAAATCCAAAGTACTTTGGATGTCTTTCATGCACCAATAGTCAGAACGACTGGAACCAGAAGTGAGGTTTGCCATGACAGAGAAAAAGTGGTAATAGAGGGTCTCACAGGCTTGTGAAGTTTTTTGGTAAGAACAGGAGCACCTTTTCCACAAATGCATGTTGGGCACACAAGTGGGTTCTCTGGTTTGAGAATCTCTGCTGAACCAGGAGTTGTAAAAGCAGTGCTACTGTAGATGATATGCATTTCTTCCTGAATCACTTGCATATCTTTTCAATTAATATATAGATGTTGTTTACCAAATGGCTTGGATGAGCAGATCTTATTCTAGCTTGTTAATAACCTCCTCAAACATTTGCTGTTAATTGTTTCATGGTTGTGAAATATAAGTTTTCTTTGTTACTGTGTCTGTGCCACAAGCTAATTGCAACTGTCTGTTTTTATGGTAGAGTATCAATTGCTGAACAAACTTGTTTGCCTATAACATCTCATGAAGAACAGCACTCAGTGTTTCTCAAACAAAACTCTCTTTCCATAAATGCTATGAAACAGTTAATAACAAGAGGCACTAAAAGCATCACAAAATCCAAATGTTTGGAATTCAAATGAAGGCTCATGAATACTGCCTTACTAAATGCCATGCCATATTTATGACTTCAGGGCAAAATATATGAACACCAGACAATGTGAACATATTAATTAATGCTAATTACATCTCCACAGTACAGATGGGCTCTATTCTCTTGACATGAGTATGTAATATATTTGGCATAAATGTCAGCTAATGTATTTATGCAGAAAAAAATCTGTAGTTTGCAAATAGACAATCAGCTGTCTTTCATTTGTGAAGATGACATATGCTACAGCCCATACACATTGACCTGCAATGTGAATGGTGCAGATTTTCACTACCATATTTACTCTGTTACCCCTTCTCCTATTACTACAGGCCCTACTAAAACGTTTGTCCCTTCTTTCTTATAAACTCCCTTAACTACTGAAAGGCCACAATAAGGTGTCCCTAGAGCCTTCTCTTCTCCAGGCTGAACAACCCCAACTCTCTCAGCTTGTCCTCAGAGGAGAGGTGCTCCAGCCCTCTGACCATTTTTGTGGCCCTCCTCTCGACTTGTTCCAACAGGTCCATGTCTTTCCTGTGCTGAGGATGCCAGAGATGGATACAATACTCCAGGGAGGTCCCACCAGAGATTAATAGAGGAGCAAAATCATGTCTCTTAGTCTGCTGGCCATGATTTTTTTTATGCAGCCCAGGATACTGTTTGGTTTCCAGTCTGTGAGCACACAATGCCAGCTCGCGTCCAGCTTTTCATCCACCAGTACCCTCAAGTCTTTCTCTGCAGGGCTGCTCTCAATCCCTTCATGCCCTAGCCTGTATTGATACTGGTGTTGCCGAGACCCTGGTGCAGGACCTTGCACCTGGCCTTGCTGAACCTCATGAGGTTCACACGGACCCACTTCTTGAGCTTGCCCAGGTGCCCCTGAATGGCATTCTGTTCCTCAGGCTTGTCAGCCACACCACTCATCTTGATGTCATCTGTTCAGTGGATGAGGGAAGCATATGGCCTGCAGTTGTGTCTAGCCTTTGCATGTAGACACAGAGTAGTAAAAAGCTATCCAAGGGTGAACTTAAATACAGGCCAGGCAAAATAAAGACTGGCCATTCTTAAAATTTACTGTTATATTTTCCAAGGTTTGGGACTTGGTGGCTATTTGTCCTTGCTCTGTAATATTCTTGAAGAATCTCTCCAGAGTGTTCCAGCAATGCCATGAATGAGAAGAGGTGCCTCTTGGCTGAATGTTTGGGATTTTTTTATTATTCAGGAGTTGCTACCTTTATTTAGGCATGGAAGCAACAAACTTCTAGTGGGATTCTGTTTGTCTTAGTATGTTGGTAAGGTATAATATCCCAATACGTGTAGTGATGTACAAATCCATCTAAGAAAAATTCAGTTACTTGTAGCCTAGCTTCTGTCCTTTCCTTCCTGCATAATTTGTTTTTCTTTTTTCTATTTTTTTCTTTTGTTAACATAAATCACCTTTCCCTTTGGAGCAGGCATAGGTGGCAAACATTAGATTTCAGATGTTCTAGAAATACAATACATTAATTGTGAACTGACATTCACTAATTGTCTGGCAAGCTGTTATGATCTAATTCTAAAAACATTTCCAACTATCATTAGTTGAAGAGTTACAAAAGCATTCCTATGAGCAGTAATACACTCTACTGTGGATGGTTAAAATTACAAAAGTAGCATATTCAGCAGGTGTTGTTGTTCAGTCTTTAACAAAGGTGGCCTTTAAATGCGTTAGTTTTAAGTCCTGACCCTGCAGATCAGTTTACCAGTGCAGACTCCCATGGCTATGCAGGACACACTTAGCAATGGGCCCAATCCATGTAAATAATTTCAGTTCTATTTTGGTACTGGTCTGAATTACAGCACTGAGACTGAACATGTACTCCTCTTCCAGCATAACCATAACTCAAAGATACTGGTTAATTTAGCTTAATATAACATTATGTATCACATTAATTTCAAGTAAAACATCTTATTAAAAGATTATTAAAACAGATGATCAGAAATACACATTTTGGCTTTTTATAACAAGAGTTATTAAACTGAAATGTTATTGGGCACTTTTCCACTGACTTAATCAACCTGATGTCTGTGAGCTTGGCTTGAAACAGGCATGTAAAATTAAGCCTTCAGCATTTGTTTCATGACTAGAAATTATTTTTAGTACTTAGAGGAGATATTCCAGAGCTCTTAGGAGATGACAGTTTGACAGTAATAGTTCTCCTCAATATCTTAGGTGTTTTGGAAATGCCTCTCTTTAACTGCTTTTAAAAATTTATTTGCAGCACAGGAAGCTTCAGTATGGAGCTCATTCATCATTTTTAAAATGTTCAACAGTTTAAGGCATACTAGATATGTCTTCAGTATTTCCTGGACTGTTAGTTCAAGTTGAACAAGATTCTTAGTCTTTCCCTCAAACTTTCTCTTCTATCATTAGTACTGCTGTAATCAACACTACCTGCTTATCTCACAGCACACAACCTGATATCAAATTTCTTCTTTCTCTATGCACAACTATTATGTATAATAATACTACTATGACAATTGCAATATTTATTTTTAAGACTCTCTCTGATGTGTATCTTCTTCTAGTGAGCATCACAGCTAAGCTGTTGTCTAAGACATCAGCATACATTTTCTCTGATACTGAGTATTCTTTTCCTAATCTTGATCCTGCTTTTTCTTGATCATATTCCTCCAAAAGAACATCTTTTGTGACATTGATTATGTGACCATTGTCCACGGGTTTCTCCTCCATCAGAACCTGCTTATTGCTACTAACACTATTTTCCAGCCAGCTTTCTCATATTCCCCATCAAAATGCAGACATCTACATCTGATAGGATGAGGGGTAACAGCTTTAAACTGAAGGAGGATAGATTTAGGTTAGACATAAGGAAGAAGTTTTTCACCATGAGGGTGATAAAACACTGGAACAGGTTGCCCAGAGAGGTGGTGGATTCCCTGCCTCTGGAGACTTTCAAGGCCAGGTTAGATGGGGCCCTGAGCAACCTGGTCTAGTGGAGGATGTTCCTGTCCATGGCAGTGGAGTTGGACTAAATGACCTTTAAGGTCCCTTCCAACTCAAGATATTCTGTGATTCTGTGATTCTGTGTTTCTGTGATTCTGTGATCTGCTTGTGAGTGGTAGCAGTCTACAGAATTCCCTTGTTGAGATTTCAGAGAAGCAGCTTACTTGTTATCCTCCAGCTGCCCTGCATGCTGGCCCACCACTTCAATAGCTACAAGTCCCTTCTCAAAGTTCTTCTTTTGCATAATATTTACTAAAAGACTGGACAATGTCAGGTTAGTGTGCTGTGACCACTGCCTCGTTGTTCTTTGGTCACATCTCTCTGTCAGCAACCGTCTCTTTTGTGGTTCTTTTGTCTTTCATCTCTTTTTTGGAAGGGGCTGATTTTTATTAGATTGGTACAAGTCAAAGTCTCCTGCTATCAAAATCTGAATAAATAATAATACTGCCCAATTCTACTTATTTTTGAATCACATATCTAAAACTTCTCGTGCTGTTTTTCTGCTCACAAAATAGTTGTTCTGGTTCTACAATGGAGGCTAAAGAGTTAGACTGTGAAGAGTGCAACAAAGAACTGAAAAACATTCACCATCCGTCATTTGAAACACTTCCAAGAAATATAGCAGTGGAATTAAAAAAAGATCAAACAGTAAAAACAGTAAGTAGAGATTGCTTATTGATTCACTTGCAAAATACAAAGCAAACTAATTACTTTTAATGGAATATTTTGATTTATGAGTACACTACTAAAATGAGGTACTATAGTGCATATAATTTTTGCCACCTGATAACTATGACATGACATTGGAGACATCAGCTACTACTACTATGCCTGATGTTGCAGTAGAACCCTATCATTCATATCTATTCATTATTTACCATTATCTAGTGGATATTAACAAGAAAATCTTGTGTGTCAGGATTTCAAAGCTTTTTACAAACATTAGCAAATCAAGCATACACAAGTGTTTTATTTTCTCTGATCAATGTAATTCAACAGATAGCCCATGAACAGAATCTACCACGTCGTACATTTCAATATGTCTGCTCTTCTTTCTCAGAGGGGATAGGAAAGGGTGTCTGAGTAGCAACCACTTTCCAAACACTTAAACACTCATTCTTGCATTTGCAGCCCAAAGCAGACCTGGCATCTGCTGCTCTGTCCCTTTTTCTCTTGACTTGGTGCCCTTCTCCCCACCCCACAATATCATCCGTCTGTGAAAACCATGGAGTTTGCATTCATTCACCTTCTGCTGCTGGAAGGAAAAAGGCAATTTCTTGTATGGGATGGAGAGATGAGGTCCTTCTGCAGATTTGTCAGGCTATAGAATGAATCATTGAAGGCTGAGTGTACAGATTTGCCTGCAAGAGCACAGGAGTCTTCATCAGAGCTAACACTAGAACTCAGGTCCAGAAGACAAACTGCTTTTGAGGAGGAAAATTTATTTCTAAAGGAATTGAAAAAAACCCCCAAACTAGCAAGAGCAGAGAAAGAAAAGAAAGAACACCATCTTTCTGATGGGATATATGTGAAAGGAAGTTTAAGAAAGTTCTTGAACTCAGTTGATTAGATATACAAATTAAGGTATGAAGTCAGACAAATTTCTATGAATTTACAGGAAGAAAAATGAAGATCAGAACAAGACCTTAAGAAACAACACTATAACCTTAACTCATGGTACATAACATCTTAATTTTCAAAAGTATTGCAACAAAACCACATCTATTATATTGCCTATGACTTCCTGGGACTTACTCAATTTTGAAAAGATTTTCAAGAGTACTTATATGATAGATGCACTGAAGTTAAACTGTGAGCAATTTCTGCTCCTGTGCAATTTTGTGAATCTCTTGCACAGAAATATTGTTTACAGCCAGCCTTGATGTGGGTACCTTTTACAAGCCTTCATTTCCTTCAAAATTTCTACATTGTGTGCTTAACAGTACAAAGGAGCCTGAGCACCTCCGACTGAACTGCAGAACAGTTACCACACTTCACTGGATCACTGAGCAAATGAGCTAAACTGAAGGTTCCCGAGATCCTTACGTGCCAGAAAGTATGCATCTAATTCCAGGGTTGCAGAAAAGTGTTGCCTAGCCATTTCTGGAGTAGAGTACCTAAGCAGGCCATTAAAAAAAAAAATGTCAGGAGTTAGAAATTTTTATTATTTTAAAGGAAAGGTAGAAGACACTATGCTTGTGTTCTTTTTACAGCATTTACTACCGTAATGTTTAGAATGTCTGCCAAGAACGTGGAGATCTAAAGTCAACTCTGGCTCCTTCCTTTAGGAATTTGTTAACACAGAATAAAAAATGATGACAAGTCCTTGGCATTGCAAGTGAGCACAGATAGTTAAATGCAAAGAAAGATGAGAGAATAAGGAACACAATTTTATGTCTCTTAAGCAGTTAAAGAAATCTGGGGGTTTGTATTACAATTTTGAATCTCTCATGCTGACCTTGAATTCAAGTTAGTTGCCTTTGCTTATGTAAGGTAGATGAACTCTTGTGGAATCACCAGGGAATGGGATCCATGAGCTTACAGAATCACAGAATCACAGAATCCCAGGGGTTGGAAGGGACCTCGAAAGATCATCTAGTCCAACCCCCCTGCCAGAGCAGGGTCACCTAGAGTACATCACACAGGAACGCATCCAGGCGGGTTTTGAATGTCTACAGCCAAGGAGACTCCACAACCTCTCTGGGCAGCCTGTTCCAGTGCTCTGTCATTCTCACAGTAAAGAAGTTCTTCCTGATATTCACATGGAACCTCCTGTGCTCCAGTTTGCATCCATTGCCCTTTGTCCTATCATTGGTCATCACTGAAAAAAGCTTGGCTCCATCGTCCTGACACCCACCCTTTACATATTTGTAAACATGGATGAGGTCACCCCTCAGTCTCCTTTTCTTCAAGCTAAAGAGACCCAGCTTCCTCAGCCTTTCCTCATAAGGGAGATGTTTCACTCCCTTCATCATCTTTGTGGCTCTGCGCTGGACTCT
>VZRW01011759.1:159316-174874 GCA_013398125.1 Aegotheles bennettii | reverse complement strand
AGCTTATCTACGAGGATGCTGTGGGAGACAGTGTCAAATGCTTTACTGAAATCGAGATAAACCACATCTACCGCTCTACCATCATCTATCCACCTAGTTATTTCCTCATAGAAGGCTATAAGGTTGGTCAAACATGACTTACCCTTAGTAAAGCCATGTTGACTACTCTTAATGACCCCCTCATCCTTGATATGCCTAGAGATAGTGCCAAGAACAAGTTGTTCCATCACCTTTCCAGGGATGGAGGTGAGGCTGACCGGTCTATAGTTACCCGGGTCCTCCTTCTTGCCCTTCTTGTAGACTGGAGTGACATTTGCTATCCTCCAGTCCTCAGGCACCTCTCCTGTTGCCCATGACTTACCAAAGACGATGGAGAGTGGCCTAGCAATGACCTCTGCCAGCTCCCTCAGCACCCTTGGGTGCATTCCATCCGGACCCATCGATTTATGGATGTCCAGCTGAGTTGTTCTGTGGTTCTGCATACAGTCTGAAAGAGCTCATCCCTGTTCTTACATTTCCTCTCCTCTGCAACTTACTGTTTCTGTCTCTAGTCAGGAATCTTGGTGTCTTGTAAAACAATCTTAGTTCAAGCTCCCTGACTGGAAACAGGAGTAATTGCAAGAGAGGAAATAATTAAGACACAGATTCCATTTGGGACAGTTCCCATGCAACTGGCGGAACTGAACATCTTTCTTCCAGGTTCTGTCATAAGGGCATGCCCTACTTGTCCATACTTGCTCATAACAAAAGGAAACCCCTTGATCATCAGAGGGAGACAAGCAGTCCTTTCCCCTCACACACTCCACATTCCCTTCCTCCTCTGTTCCACATTAGGACCCTTCATAGTTCTTACAGAGTCCTGGAGCTCGTCTAAGGCACTGCACTAGGAAAACACAACTTTCCAGACTAGTGGAAGCAGAAGGGGAAACAGAAGCTGATGGGATTAGGGGAGCTCCTGGCTCTGTAATGATGTGGTAAAGGCAGTCCTTCCCATTGCTACAACATTGTTGTCTGACATTTTCCCATTTATAACACCCAGGTTTTATTTCTCTATCACATTGCAAATATTAACTGCTTGGGTTCAAAGATTGCTGTCTAAGACCGACTAATCAAAATCTTCCCTCCAGTAACAAGGCTAAGGAGAACTATGTGTATTTTGTTTTGTTGTTGGTTTTTTTTTTTAAGTCTGACAATGATTAGAGAAGTTCTACTGTCCTAATGCTTTGGTGCAGGGTTCTTGAAATTTTCTTTGTTGTTGGTCTTGATGTCTGCTCATGGCTGGTCAACTTACAGACCTTTGAAAAACTGCCACTCTGCCAATATTACCAGAGATGTGCCTAAGATTCTTATCCGAAGTTCTCAAACACTCTGCAGTGGGTATCTCGGGCCCAAGTTGAGAAGACCTTTTCTGAAGTGGCAGTTTCTACACAACTGGGGTGAACTGTTTTTGAGCAAGGTTTGCTGTTAACTGTCATGTGCTCTCATCGTGATACTCTCAAAATTTATGCTTGGATTGCATGGAAGAGGACATACACTGAATCAACTGTTGATAGATCAAGAGCAGAAATTGGAAAGTGGTGTAGGAACGAGAACAGACTGAAACAATTAGTGTGCAGGGGAGCAATTAGGCAGAGTTGAGCTTGCAGAATGAAAGAAGAGGGGAAACCAAGGCTTTGTAGAGTGATGGAGCAACACAGAATGCACCAGCAATACTTGCAAAGTCTGGACTGGTTCTCTAGGCAGACTAGAACTAGAAGATAAAAATAAAAGGTAAGAAAAGGGCCTGGAACCAAGGGGTCACAGTTTGACAAACAATTCTTAAGTGATATACGGGTTTTCAAAAATTCAAAGGTATCTTCTATGCTATGGACTGTGTAGCTCTTACATCTTCAGTGGTAGGAATGTTTTGTTACTGAAGGTGTTTGTTTCTTCAGCTCCTTGGCATGGTGAGAAATAAACCCAGGATAATCATTGCTGTAATTAATCCAGACTCATTCTGTAAGGACCGATGAGATCCTTAGGAAACCAGGATCATGATTTACCTGTCAGCCACCCTAGAGTTCTCGAAGTGTTGTTACTCAATGACTAGTGGCATAAAGTTCATAGGATCCAAAAGACTGGCTTGTCTTGCATTAAATGATAGAGAATAAGCAGTCAGATGTGGAAGGCAGTGCTGTAAAGGAAAGAGAAAGAGGGAATACTTGGACTGGTCTGATGGGGCAACCTTTGAGAAATATTTTTACTTTCTGTCTCTGTCACATAACTAGATACTATGCAAGTAGCTTAAACTAGGCTTCTCTTATCTCGCACGATTATCAATTTTGTATTTGTTTTCTGGATACTGGACTTGAAACACTGCAGTTTCATTTGAGAGTACTCAACCTCAGATAGCAACCTCTGAAGTAACAAATGCACTTTGAATTTAATGAAGTCAGCATTATGCTGTTTACAGTGAAAAATCACATCATAAGAAACTCAAACTGAGCACTCAAAATTAGTAAGTACTTTTTGACTTTAGTGTCTCTGTGTGTTTCATAGTAAAAGAGAGTAATATCTCTAATCCCATTTGTGAAAATAAATGCTTGGGAAGTATTCAGTTCCTCTACTGATAGGTATTATGGAAGAATCTCTATGATAACTCAGAGCAGGAGCTGAATTGTGTACAGTAAATAGGGCATAGGCTGCATTGCACAATGAGAAAAAAGGAGTTTATTGGAGAATTGGTCATTAAAGGATCTCAGTGCATTACAGGCATTGGGTGACTACTACCTTTGCAATTTCAGTATTCTTTTATTGTATGTTTTCATGTTTAATGTCTGAAGCAGTAGGGTGATACTTTGAATCTAATTTTTAAACTGTAGAATAATTTTATATTATAGAGATTATGAGAGATAATTTAATAACCTATTTTACTGTATAGACAATGCTGTTTTATACCGTAAAACCAGTTTCTGAAATTCTTCTTATTTCTATACATACTTATAAGGTTTTTCTCTTAACAATAATAAGTTTCTGATGATTTTCTTAGTTTTAACTACAGACACTAGTGAGTAAGTGGAATTATGATAAGTAAGCAAGAAAAAGTTAAGCAGCCACAGAGAAAAGGAACATTTTTTGTTCTCTTTATTTCTCTTATTCTTTTACTCTTGTTATTTACTAATCCCTACTTACATAGCTCCAATAATGAACAGACAATTCAGGGAAAGGTTTGGTGTCTTTTTACATTGTCTACAAGTATTCTTCATCAGAATCAGGCAACACCAGAACTGACATTTATATTATTAGTCTGTTAAAATCATGTAAAACTAACCTTTCAGGACTAACAGGGAAAAAACACAATTAAAATATTTATCACCTTGGAAAGTTAACATGAAGCATTGGTTTGGGGTAGATGTATACACTTACACCTCTTCTGGGCATATATGAAAGGAATCAGATACGTGTTTGGGGCAGCTCTTTAAGAATATTGTATTTCACTGATCGCAGGGCTGGCTGGTACAGCTGGACAGGAAGGGGTGCCATAAAACCATGAGACATCTACAGGAAATCTAAGTGAAAGCCATTTTTCTAAAAAAAGGGGTGAAAACAATAGGGTTAAATAAACTGAACTTCTGAGAATCAAAGAGAAGACAGTCAAAGACCTTGATCTTAGCTGGCTGCAAAAAGGATGTGAATTACGAAAACTTTAAACCTCTTCTGGCACAACAATATCACTGCCAACCAACAAAAGGGAGAAACAGCACATGTAATCAAGGAACATTAAGCATGTCAAAGGATTATAGGTTGAGAGAGATTACTATAAAAGAAGTCTTTCTGATTCTCCAGTAGATTTCTAGGTGGAATGACAAAATGTTTCAAACTTTGATGGCTCACTAATGATACTGATTCAGTTAGCCTGGATTTCTCCTGGTCTACTCCATCAGGAATGCGTGTTCTCCCTTACTATTATTCTGTCATCATTTGTTACATCTTGGCTTACTCTACTGGGAAGGATGGAGTAGCACATTTCTCTGTCCAATTCTTTTTTCATTTAAAGGACTTGCAGATTTTGTGTCCCCCTGTCTTTGCTTCCAGGAGATGAGTTTGTCCAGTTAAGAAAGAAAAATGTTTTGTAGCTTTAGATATAATTGCTTTGGAATATAACAGCTACAGAACTGTTACTCATCATATAGTTCTGCACAAAAACATAACCTCGCTGGTTTAAATGACAGTTTAGAAAAATGACATTGCCCACTCAGATCTTGATTCTGCAGATAGGACTGAGTGAAATACCTGTTCCTTTGAATAATAATCAGATTGTCATAAATATGGATGATTTTGGATTCCTCCTCCTTTTTTTTTTTTTTTTTTTTTGCCTCTCAGGACTAGTTTTTCAGAAAGCAGGGATAAATACCTTTGAAGAACTGATCACTTTTAAGGGCCTTGCACACAAAGTTAGTAGCTGATAGTGAAGATTCCGAAAAAGTTATCTCAGGTTTTCTGCTGTGAAGGAAGGTAGGTGACACATTTCCTCTTCAGATGCATTATGTAGATTGCTTCTGCTACTGGACTTTCCTACTATTACTTCTGCTAGTAATATAAAAAGTCTATAAAAAGTCCTACTTGTTCCAGTCAGCAGATGTGGGTACACAGAACGTCATGGACATTAGCCTGCTGTGATCTCAATACTCATCTGATATTTTGTTTGTAAGTAAGCATTTAGCTAAGTGTGGACACAGGCCAGGTTTCAGAGCTTTCTGGAGAAAGAAAGATGGTGCCTGTTCAGCACCCCAGTGCCTGCGCAGGCTCTGCCTTCATGGGCTGAATCTTCCCTAGGCAAGGAAAACACCATCATGGATGTGTCATGCCACAGGGAGCTCAAGCTCTGCTCTTCCAGTCTGGGCACATGGATCTACCGTGGCACAAACACAGCTGGAAGCTGGAAGTGCCAGGGATAAAGAAGCACATTTAAACCTTTGTCACCTTTGCTCCTTACCTCATCTCGCAAGCCTAACCTTAGCGTATAACTGCTGCCAACAGCTTACACTAAATTTAAAGCAGAAAGTACTTCTCCCTCAAGCATGATTAAGCAAAATATTTGGGCAATTTGGCCTGAGTTTTTTACCAAGGGAATAAGTATTTCCTGAGGGAATATACTGAATAAAAGGATAGTATTGTTTTTACGATGTTCACAACAGAAGCCAGTATGCAAGAGTTACAAAAATAGCATAAGAGTGATCCTACCTCTGCTTTATCTTCTTAGCCTAAGAGCTCCCTGGACTGAAGGCCATCATGTTTTACAGCTATAAATGGACTTTTCTGCACCCATTTATCCATCGATCTTGGAACTAATTTGCACTTTTAGTTTCCAAAGTGTTCTGTGGCAATGAGTTATATTAGTTATATATTATATTAAGATTTATTAATGTTTAACTTGCTGCCTGATAATTTCATTGAGGGTCTGACAGTTTTTCTGAGGTTAGAAATAATTAATAAGCACTTCCTATTCATCTTAGTAAAACCATTTACAGTTTTATCGACCTATATCATATCCCTCTCTATCATTTCTTCTCCAAGCATGAGAAGTCTTGGTCCTTTTTTCCCTCCCTTGTACAGAAACTGTTCATCTCAGTGCCTGACTCTCCTTTGTAGTATTTTTTAAAATTCTTTAACACCACTTTTGAAAACATATAATCAGAACTGTATCAGATGTTCAAAAGGAGGATCTACATGAGTTGACATAGAGACATAATGGGGTTTTCTGTTTCGTTCTCCCTATTACTAGTAATTTCTAACATTGTCTTTATTAATTTTTTTCCATCTCCAGTGGTTCCAGACCTCTTTCTGAAAGATAATATATATCATAGTTTGAGACATCTGTTATATATTTATAATTAGGGTATTTTTACTGCATGTGCATGTTATTGTATTTGTAATGATTTAATTTGCCTGTTTTTACTGAAAAGTCCTTCAGTATTTTGAGATCCCTGTGGTTCCTTTTCAGGCAGTTTTATGTTTGTCTAGCATGCATAATACTTCAGCACCTGAAAATTCTGTCCTTTCACAATTCACTGCATTTCTGTATGGTTATGACTATTTTACATACCAAAGATTCTACCTCATATTCTTAAGGGTTCTCCACTGGTAGTTTATTCTTATTGTAAAAATAGATTATTTAACCTTATTCCTATTTTATATCTTACGTATGACAGTGTAACTTATTTAAGTGTCTTTGATAAGAGTAACCATAAAAAACATAAATCAGTTGACATCTTGTTATTTCCTTCAGGGATCTCTAATATATGGGTAAGGTATGACTCCCCAACAGAAGTTCTATTTACTCTTTGTCAGTACATTCTATTTATGCATGTATCTTGTATTATAATACCTAATTATGTAGAAAGAAAACTGATTGAAAATATAAATCAGATTTATGGGCCAGTAGTAATAGGAATTTCTCTTGGAGCCTGTTTTAAGCTTGGTATCACTTTTGTCAATGTCCAGGCCTCTGGCCCTAAGAGGCTGATTTAAACCACAGGTTATGGACTGCAGTACCACTGCTGAGAAATTTCATGTTTGAATTTCTTTACAACTACAGGATGATTATCAACTTGTCCATGTAATTCAGTATGATTAATTTTATTGGTTTGTTCTAAAACCTCTTATTAATAGTTTGAACTGAGACAGTTCTTCAGACTCATCACTTGTAAAGAATGGTGTTTAGAAAACTGATGCAAAGAAGACTGATGCAAAGAATTAACTTAGCTTTTTCTGATATAGTTTATTTTTCTTGAGTGTTGTTTGTGAACACTGATCATTTCCACTAATGGTCTGGTGAGCTGTTTCTTCTTGATGTGGTTCAGATGGCTCTGAATATTTAGCTAGGGCTTCTTCAAAATACTGTTTTTGGACTTCTCCATGATTTTACATTTAACTTTACAGAGCTTCTCCTTCTGGTTTTTTCCTCTTTTGGATATGACTACATTTTCTGGAAACTATTTCTATTTTTAGTATCTTCCTTTGCAATTTAATAACACTAGTGTTGTTTTGGTTTAAAATGCTTTTGATAATTCCTAATTGGTCATTTATAGACCTTCTTTATATGAAACAGTATTCTTATGATGATTGGGTTAGTTGTATTTAAGTAATTTATATATTGGTTTTCTGCATCTACTTCTTCCTAGAATTTTTTGTTGCTCTGATTAGACCCAGACTGCATACTATGTTTATACTTCCTGTTTGATTTATGGCAAATTATAAACAAATGGTCAGCAAACAGGATAATAACTCTGCGAGTCACAAAACCACAGGAAACTTTGCTTAATGAATTCTTGTTCTTTCTTTCTTGACTTCCTTATTTTCCTTTTTTGTTACACTTCTTGCTGTCAGCCTTGTCTGCATGATTTTTAGGCTATTGCATCTGATTGACTCCTTTCACTTCAAATCTTATCTATGCCTTTTCCAATTCTTTCTCCTCTTTTCTCATGAATCTCTCTCATTTTCACTTTCCTTCTCCAACTCCTCCCAGATATATTTATCTCACTCTCCTATTTCTCTGAACTACCTCCCACACCCTAATGCTTCTCATTCCTTCCCATGTTATATCCAGAAAAATGCATGTGTACATATTCACACATACATGTGCACACACAGAGAAACTTATGCCCTTGACCAATTTTCTCCAATATCTTTCCCTCACCAGCACATTTTGAGGTAAGTTTAGAAGTGTGCTCCTTTATCTTTTCCACTGAAAGGATCGGGTAGTCTTATAACTTCCCTCCCCTCCCCTCTCTATTGTGTCTTCAACACTCTGCATCCTTTGCTACCACCTACAGAAGAGAGGGATAGATAGAAATGTTTTATTCTGATCTTAAACTTCACTAGATTCATATACAGGAATAGTTTTTATATCCACTATGTGGTACAGAACATGATCACTTTGTGAATCAGCATGTTAGACCAGGTCTCAATTCAGTCTCAAATGGCTTATCCAGATGCATTCTCCTCCATTTCCCAGTGCATGTCATAAATTTAATTAAACCCTTAAAATGTGTAAGTCTCAGTTAAATGAATTCTAAAAGCATGCATCTCATTGTATTGCATATCTGTTTGTATTTTTTATTAATCAGATTAATCAGGGATGAGAAAATGAATTAAATTAACTTTATGTTCATTCTACAGGAAGACTGTACAGGGAAAAATACTGGACTGGATGAAAACTGAATGTGGTAAGAAGATGCAAATTCATTATATAATACTGTAAGCAAGCCTTTAATTTTTCCTAATATATTTGATTAGATTTATTCTTCTGTTAGTGTGAGAAGCATACTTTTTTATCCAGCTAGGCAGGTAATAGTAAACTAAAAGGGAACAAAAAGTAAGGGGAGAATATTTCCACAGAATGATGCCTTTCATTCTGTGCCCAGGTGGCCAATATGGCCAACGGCATCTTGGCCTGCATCAAGAACAGTGTGGTCAGAAGTAATAGGTCAGTGATTGTCCCACTGTACTCGGCACTGGTGAGGCTGCACCTCGAGTGCTGTGTTCAGTTTTGGGCCCCTCACTTCAAAAGAGACATTGAGGTGCTGAAGCATGGGCAGAGAAGGGCAACAAAGGTGGTACAGGGACTGGAAAACATGTCTTATGGGGAATGACTGAGGGAGCTGGGGTTGTTCAGACTGGAGAAGAGACTCAGGGGGGACCTCATCGCTCTCTACAACTCCCTGAAAGGAGGTTGCAGTGAGGCGGGGGTTGGTCTCATCTGCCGTGCCCACAGTCAAATTACAAGAGGAAACAGCCTTAAATTGCAGCAGGGGCGATTCAGATTGGACATTAAGAAAATTTTTTTCACTGTAAGGGTGATTAGGTATTGGAATAGGTTGCCCAGGGAGGTGGTAGAGTTACTGTCCCTGGAGGTGTTCAAGAGGCATCTGGATGTGATGCTGAGCGATATGGTTTAGTGGTGATGTAGGTAGGCAGTTGGACTGGATGATCTTGAAGGTCTCTTCCAACCTCAGTGATTCTATGATTCTGTTCTATGATTCTTAAAGAAAGGTATGCAAGATAAATTGCAAATCATGCTGTACTTGCTCGTGATTCATAAGGAGGAAATGAGAATACTGGAACTTCTTGGTTAATTGAGGTTAAGTTCCTAGTGGCACAAGTGCTCAAGTCCCACTCAAAACTACCAAAACTTCAATGCAGTTAGGTTTCTTTTTCCTTATTCCTTGTAAGAGAGAGTTACTGACCACACTGATCTGATGATTCATAATGTCTTTTTGGTGCATTACAATGGTCACTTCTTGTCACTTGCAATTTGCCAAAGCAACTCTTCAGTTGTTTCTGTCCGTACAGACTTTTTCTCTAAAAAGCATTTGCTCTCTATGCTATCTAACTCTTCTGCCAGAAACCACTGTCAGAAAAAGGTACAGCACTGATATAGGAAACCAGGACTACAGTCCACATACAGCCTTGCTGGAGAGTGAACCACCAGCTCATGCTTTCCACAAAACTACTATAATCATGAGCCAAATACTGCTAGGGCAGAAAATTTTTCCTGTCTCCATGTGAAATTTTGTCATTGTGCAACCAGAAATCAAAGCTGAAGGCTATAAAGGGAAAAGAAAAGAATAGAATAGGTTGAATCTGTGATCAAATTATGACAAAGATCTAGGGAGATGCATCACAATTTGTTTGCTTTGCTAAACTTCATAGTTGTGCATCAGAAAGCACAGAAGGGAATTAGGCCTCGTGAGAAGTCTAATGAATTATTACTTTTACTAACTTTGTAAATAAATGAATTATGTGTAAGATAATACACATAGCAGTTTATTTTTACGCCAAAAGGATAATGAAGCTTTGTGTTAATTGGGGAACAGAGCATGAAGACACAGCTGCTTGTTAGACTGGAATACATATTGATTAAGATTCAGAATTATTCTAGCCCAGGGATTTTCCATAGGATGCCGTCAAGGCTAAGGTATGAGGATAATGTAAACATTGCAATTATGCAAATGTAGATTTGATGCAAATATAACTGAATTTAAGATTCTACCAAAACCATGAGGTAAATAAATATAGAGAGTTTAAAACTGGATATTGTAAGTGAGTTGCATTGGTTATAAAATGGCATAAGGAGAACTGGTTCACATTGTTTCATTTGTAGTGCAGAGAAAAATTTTAATGTACTTTCTCACAGTGACTGATCCAAGAAAAAACAACTTGTCTGAGTCATCCCACCTTTATCTGAAAGTCAGTACATCTGTGCTCTAAAGACTAAGGTCTTCTGCTTCCTTGGTGAGTGTTCTACCAATCTGGCCACCATGGACACAGAGATTCTAACAAAGGAGTCCTAATGTGCTGAATGTTCTGAAACAATCTGAATTGCTCTCAGCATTCTATGTCTAAAATTTGTTTAATCTGGAGTTTATGAATGTACAGTTCATCTTGGGATGCTTACAGTGAGAACATTTGATGAAGTCACAACAAATCAGTAAGATAAACTAAGAGTGATGTATTAAGGAATGCTGGAATATCTGTATTTGCAGTAAACCACTTTACGACTATGATTTGTGACACAGTTTGATTAGCACACATCACATATGTGATCCTTCAGAGTTTATGCAACTTTACCTTCATCTTTGCAAAACTGAACTCTGCTCATTGCAGTATCACAGCATTAATTCACTCCAACTTAGAATTATTTTCTCCTAGGAAGAAGCCACGTGCTTCATCCAAAATGCATCCCAAATACAGAAAAAATATCACTGGTCACAGTGTATGAGGAAAAGTTTTACTAATCAAATCTTACAGCTCTTAGATGTACAAACAGATGGCAAGGCATCTCAGCAGGTGTTACTACCACCCCTTTGGCAGAACAAAACCTCTCTGTGGACACTAAACCTACTATCACAACTATCTGAGATAATACTTTGATATCCTCTACCAAAAAATACCTCCCTTGCTAGAATACTTCATTACACATTTTGGAAGCACAATCCAGCAACTAAGAGAAATTGTTATTAATTTTGGATTTCTCAAAGCCATTAACCACAACAGAGAAACAATTAAAAAAGAATTTGATCATCAGGTTGAAACAGAAGTCTCGGTTCAAAACACCTCACCAGTTCCATATAATCTAAAAGGCAATGAATAAATAAAGATGCTGGTTTGAAGTCTGCTAGTTATGTTGAGAACAGTAGCCAGAGAACAAAAGCTAAACTCAAAAAACCTCCCCTAATAATAATGCATTTTATGCCTAGAATTTACATGAAATGGATCAAAAGAATTTTCATCTTTATCTCTGTTATATGGAAAAGCATCCTGCACTTTTAACACTGTATGTGGTTTAGCTGTGAATTTCCATGTTTACGGGATACAAGCTCATTATGGATTGTGTGAAGAATTACTTATTATTATTTTAAAAATCTCTGCATTTTATTTTCATTGAATCTTTTTTTATCTATATAAGACAAAAATAAAATTTATCCAGTTTTTGCCTCACTCTTTAGTCAATAAGTTTTCTTGTAAGGTATTTGTAGGTTCCAATGATCATTCATATTTAATGGAGGAATATTCTATTTTTCAAAGTCAGGCAACATCACCTGCTTGTTCTTCTTTTACACGATGGAATTCAAATTGGATCTTAGTCCCAGTTTATCCTGTTGGATGAACAACTGCACAGTGTGTTGTGAAGTGAGCTTTACTGGGATCTTCAACACGTTGTTCTGAAGTTCTCATAAACAACGGCCAGTCACTGGCTGAAAGGACACCCCTCTGCAAGTACCCTTCTGAAGGCATCTTCTGATAGGTCAGGTGCAACTACCTGATCTCTGCTGGCAATTTTTATTAGTACCAGAGACACTTTGCACATGACTGACTGTCTGACTGGTCAAAGTCTGGGTGCATTTGCTTGCCCACATCACTAATTGGTTCCATTATAAACTATATGATGAGTTAAACACAGTATACAGATGAGGGTCTTCCACCCACAAACAAGTTACAAGCCAACTGAGTTACTGAGATTCATACATGCATGCAGCACTGTCCATTTTTTTCTGGTATTCCTTAAGAATTGAAGACAGAAGTTATGAAAATGCATTTAAGATAGAGTAAGATTTTGGCTGCTATTTGGCCATACTCCAAAAATAAACAACCACTACCCCCCAACCCGCCTGCAACAAACTAAATAGTACTTAATTTAATTGAAATTACTAAAACAGAAGAGGGAGAAGACAGAAAGGCAAATTTTCCATTTTGCTTAACCAATCTCATTGTCTTTTATGATGAAATGAGTGGCTCTCTGGATGAGGTGGAAGCAGAGGCTGTCATTTACCTTGGTTTTAGCAGGGGTTTCCACATGTGCTCTCCTGGCATCCCTCCAGCCAAATCCAAATGCAGGTATGTATGACATATAGCTGGATGGACTGTGAGGGTCAAAAGGGTTGCAGCCAGTAGTTTGAAATCTTACTGGCAGCTAGTTATGGGTAGTGTTCCTCCAGGTGTAATACTGGGGCTTATGCTGTTGAACATACTCTGTGATCTGGATGATCACGCTGGAATACACCCTCAGCACGTGCACAGTGTGGAACTGGAGGAGTGGCAGGTGTGGAGGACAGGTTCACCATATAAGCTAGGGACTGGCTAATGAAGTAGCAGCTCTGCAAAAAGGAATCTGGGTCCCAGCGAAAAAGTTGAATGGGGGTCAGTGCTGCACCTTTGAGGTAATGAAGGCTAACCACATACTGTGCTACGTTAACAAGCATATAGCCAGCAGGTGAAGGGAAATTATTATTCTCCTCTACTTGGCATTTGTGAGGTCATGTCCGGAATACTGTGTCCAGTTTGGATACTGTCTCCAGTATGCAAGAGATACTCAGAAGCTGAAGAGTATCCAGAAGAAGGTAGTCAAGATGGTTCCAGGGCTGGAACATATGACATGAGAGACTGAAGGAATTAGTTTTCTTTATCTTGAAATAGTGACCATTGAGAAAGGACATAATCCTTATGCTTCACTGGGTGGGAGGTTGTGAAGAAGGTGGAACCAGTCTTTTTTGAAGGTGAACAGCAAAAGGACAAGAGGGAATGGCCGCAAGCTGCAAAAAAAAGAAACTTTGATTGGACAGAAGGAGAAAAAATTCACAGTGAGAGTGACTAAACACAGAAGAAGCAGCCAAAAGAAGTTATTGAATCTCCACTCTTGAAGATTTTCAAGACTTGATAGGGTAAAGCTATGAAAAACTTGATTTGACTTTGAAGATAGCTCTGACCTGAGCAGGAAGTTGGGTGAGATTACCTCTAGCCTAAATTTCTCTATAATTTTGTATGTGGTTTGATCTATATCTAAAATTGTGCATGTGATATGTAAGAAATTGTTTTTCTGAAGCTAAAAAGGAATTAATAGTTATAGAACTGACAGAAGTAGCACTTATAAGCTTTTCTTTTTCCATTGTCTTTGATCCTTGCACCTAGGAGATGACATTTATAAGTTGATATCAAGGTAACTCAGTATCTGAGAGATGACTATTACAGTAAAATATTCTGCAGTGAACTGGACCTCAGCAAAGGACTATGGCATGCTAAAAAATGCTTCACTGGGGTACTGAATTGTGGAACACCATTGCCACTGATTTGGGCAGGCACTCACTATTCAACACTTGATTCCATGCAATGGTTCATCTGCATGGAATTAGTTTTCTCTCTGTTTAAATCTTTAAGTATTGTCCCCATAAACGAGCTGGATCTTGAGAAATTTTATGAGATTTTCTCAGTAAAGTTCAAAGTAAATGTGGAGAAACTACTACTGATAGCCCACCTTTGAAGAAAGCATGTCTTGCCAAGACTTTTCTGAGGCAGGAGGGGACATTTAGATGATTATTTTTGGAAATGTGTGAAACAGATCTCCCTTTTGAGACTAGGATGAACGATGGTTGGGATCATAAGAAATCAAAGGTTATCAGACTTCCATTACTTCAGTTCTTCCTGCTGAGAGTTTAACACCTGGAGGAAATGAACAATGACTATGCTTCTTTTTTTGTGTGTTAGCTGGTGGCATTCAGACACTTATAAAAGTTGTTACAACCTCTTCAGTCACATGAAATACAACCAAAAGTTTCTGAATTCCTATTGCTGATTTATGATTTGCAGGTTGCTTTTCTATTTTTTTGATTATTCAATAAAATGATATTGGTAATGAGGCTACCACTGTTCATGGTAAATGACCAAAACGCAAATTTAAACTGCTGTTACTCTACTATTTCAACATTTGTTGCACAGTGGCACCAGTGAGAATGGAAGATGATCTTACTTTGAACCTGATATTCACCTCTCCTGGGAGGTGAGGAATGCTAATTCTCCAAGTTTGTTACTTCTTGGGCAAGTGCTACAGTCAGTAGGCTGTTGTGCAGAAAAAGAGCTGACAGCCACTTGCCTGGCACTTTGTTACCTATGAGCCTCAGGGATTTACGCAATATACATGGGCTGAACAGAGTTACAAGGCTGGGTGGAGTTTAAACGTCTTCCTGTCTGTGTCTAAACTGCAGCAGAGTCAGGATGTAGCTAAGCTTCGCAAGGTGAGAGCACCTATGGACAAATGCAGAGACCCTTGTTTGGATGCCTAACGTGGTTTTGACTGATTTCTGCTGTACTTCAGAGCTAAGATGCTACTTGGCACTAGGCTGTCCAAGTGTTCTCCGATACCTGAGGTGTCTCAAATTCATCAACCAAAAATTGAATGGATTTTATGGAGTTTGAATTTGGCCTTCTGTTGCTTTGGAAATGGAAGACTCATTGGTGAACTACATGTTCATATTTTAAAAGAAGACTATATCACTTAGAAGTGGATGGTCAGAGATGGTAAACACTCTCTCAATGTCTCATTTGAGAAACAGTACTAGTAAAGCATCTTACTCTAACATGGACGGCAAATTTGACTTTGAAGTTTGAAACCATGAATCCCAATCTCCATTGAGAAGTGCTTCTGCCATGCGTCAGAGCCGAGCAGGTTGCTTTCCCGTTAGCCCCACAGCTCAGCATGCTTTCTGTAACCAGGTGCTTATTTCCTTACAGCAGCTTTTTTTAAAAAAAATGGCAAAAGCTTTCCCTGAAGTGGAAGAAGGCTTACTCGCACCCTGCCCTTTGGCAAAACCTCCTCCCCAACCCACCCGAGAGAACCGCACCAAGGGAGCGCGGGACGGGACCGGTGCCCCGTGGAGACAGCGGCTGCCCTGGCACCTGCTGCAGAGCCCCGCCGCCCTCTTGCCCGGTATTTGGAGTGCACACACACACAGTCCTCTCCCGGAACAGCAACTTTTCCTCCGGGCGTTGAAAACATTGCTCTCCTTTGTCAGGGTGAATTTACTACAGCTGCTGGGTTTTTCTTCAGCTGCACTAGGGCAGACCAGGCTGAGGCGGGGCAGCGAGACCACCTCAGGCGATGGCGGCTGCTCCCACGGGTGCCCGAGCACCGGTGCCCTCGGGGCAGCCCCGCACATCGCCGTCGTGCCCAGAGACCGGCGGCGAGCCTTCCTTCCCACGGGGACCAGGACGGCGCGGGTCCCGCCGCCCGCCCAGCAGCGGCCG
>VZRW01011759.1:112715-158500 GCA_013398125.1 Aegotheles bennettii | reverse complement strand
GGGCGTGCGGGGCTGGCGGCGCCCCGAGCCGCCGGGGGTGCGGAGGTGACAGCTGATTCGCTTATTTTTAGCAGGAACGAGCTGCTGGATGTAGGAGCAAAGCGAGTCGTGCGCACGGAAAATGCCTCTGCGGGACAAGTGTTGTCAGACTGACCACCACCACCATGGGTGCTGCGAACCAGGTACGGTGCTGGGCACTGCTCTGTTCGCTTTGCTCACCTCCTGAGCTAAAAGCCTGCCCACGCTGTGGAGATGTTGCGATTAGTGACAGTTCTGTGTATGAAAAGTTTCAGAACTTTGATTGGAAATGTTTTCTTGATGCGCTCAGGCTGTCACGTTAAAATCGTTTGGGGAAGATAATGCCTGGGTTCTCGCAGGACGTGCTGTGATCCCTGTCCACCACGTGGGCACCGTATGCAGTGAGCAGAGGAAGGCAAGAGGCTGTGTAAAACCATTGGCCTTTCTGTTTCCAGAAAGTGCAATACTCTGATTTTTTTGTAAAATGACATTTCTGTCAATCTCTTGCACTCACTGTTGATGTTTTTACTTTACATCTCCTCTAGTGAGCTCTGATGAACTCAAAAATCTTCTTTTCAAAGGGGGAAAAAACCCCCAGAAGTCCCAAAATGTTTATTTGCATTTCAGTGCCGTGTGACATAGGAGATGCCATCAGTGGAAAGTATAGTGCATACTTTGAAGGTTCAGCCAACTTGCCAGGTTTTTTTCTCAATCGTTCTACCTGCTGTCATAATTGGTAGCCTAAGAGGAAATTTGGTTCCTTTCTTGTTGCTTTGTTGTAGACTTTGTTATTTGGATGCTTTCACTTGTGTTTTACAAAGAAAGTCATCAGCTTGAGGAATTCATAGTTGAAAGCGTGAGCATGGCAACTTTGGTAATGCTCCTTTAGTTAAATGTAATTTGAGAGTAGGTATTGATCAGCTAGTAGAAATGTTTGTGTTTAAGTGGAAATGAGTTTGAGTTGTTACAATGCTTTAAAAAAGCAAAAGTACTTTTCTTGCCATAGAAATAATAGCGATGTGTTATGTCTGCGTCACATATGACACTCCTATTGATGTCAGTGGGTGTTGCACATGCATATTAGAGGCAGTATACAACCCAAAATATACTATTTTGAAGAACAGGGAATAGGCTAGCAGAGTACAATATGTCATTGTGTTAGAGATCCCCAAACGATTAGCTGATTTGTAATGGTTGTTACGTGCTCGTATATATAATAGTATATTATGGGGCGAGCGTACTTGGGTGGAGTGTTCATTCTATTGTTCTTTTGTTAGACTGCTTTTCTTTCTGATGTTCTTTTCAGCTTGAATTTATTTATAACCTTGCATCTTCTACAACAGCTTTCCTGTCAAAATGTGTTTAATCTATTTGCACTTGATATCTCTGCATAGTTTTACACTGTATTTCTACTGCTCTGTATTAAAAATAAATTTCTTGGAGATGCTCAGTGCTTCATTTAGAAATGGAAAGCTTACAATAGGGTTAAAAATCAAATGGATAAGGTAGGAGCCAATTTATGAACTACAAAACTAGTTATTTTGTCAATGAGAAATTAACAAGAAGACCTAACTAATGATTTTGCAAACACATCCTTTAATAACTACTCTTACTCATTTAAATTTGGTTTTCCTTCTGGGCAAATCTTAAGTTATGTTATGCATATACAGCAGTGGAATGCTATTAATTTTCCTATGCATAAATACTGCATATTGAAATAGCTAACAGTCACCCTGATCAATAAATCTTTCAGTTTCAATAGATTTTACAAAGATTGTGATGTGGAATGAAACTTCACAAATTAGGAATTAACTTTAGCAGTTTGAATCAGAAACATTTCTTGAATGTGGCTCTTTTGGTTAAAAATATTATTATAGCTATTTTTGGTATATACAAGTTAGTTATACTTGTGCTTTTATTCTGATCGTTGCTACTTTAGATTTGGATTCAGTGCTTAGGTCTGTACTTGCAATACTGAAACCACATGGTGTGCTGTGAGGTACAGTTTGGTAATGCCGTTCTTGTACGTCTGTTTTTGTTTGAACGGTGGTAGTCCGTAACAGAGAATTGTTCTGGGGAATTTCTTTAATTGATGGAAATTTCTAATGAGTCTATTTGGTTTTGTGTATTTATTTGATTTTGTGTTTGTTTTGCTTTGAGAGCACATTTTCTTTAAATAATCAAAGTGACAGCAAACTGTCAGAGGTGTAATGGCTGGAAAATTCATTATTGGCTGTTTCTTAATTCAGGTGAAAATTTTTGAGTAAAACAACTTTTACTGTAGTCTTGGCCTTTATTTTTGGGTAGCTTACGATATGCTTAGAAAATCCATGGCTTAATAAAAACCACCTGAGTGTTCTCTAATGGCTTATCATCTTTTTATATATTTCAGTGCACCTCTTCGAACCTGGTGATCCTCCCTTATTACGGCAGCCTCTGCAAACATCAAAATCTGGTATTCAGCAGATCATTGAGTGTTTTCGATCAGGTATGAAACTATGCTTGACTCTGAAGAAGCTCATTACCTTGTAATAAGAGTTATGTGTATTTAGTATATCAGAAAAACCCAGCAGTTGGCTTTTTACATATTTGCAAAATATTTGTAGGTTTTTGGTATTAGGTACTGCTCCTTTTAATAAGGGTTTTCAAATAAAGTAACGAAGATACAGCTCCTGTCATCTTTCAAAAACATAAAAAAATAATTTGTCATTGTGCTTTAAGTCATTCATTGTGCTTTTATTAATGGGTTTATCCTAAAGCTCCTGAGATGATTAGAAAATCTAGTGTTTACCTTGAACTTTTTCGAATCGCTTTATTGTGTGACTTTTAAGTTGTTCCGTGATTGTTTTCTGGTTTTGCTTACATAGTAATGAACCTACAAATAAAACTGAGTATTTGGGTGAGCATGCCAGAGATGATTGAAACCTTTAATGTTTTCTAGCTCTTTCTGTGCTTTTGATATAGCAAACCAAACACTTTATTTTCACAACCCTTGGTGCAAGAACACAGCAGTTACTGGAAAAATTAAAATGCTACTAGCTACATGTTTCTAGATTTTTCCACATAGAGCTGTTATACATATGGAATGTTTCATGTATAAATCATTGCTGCTGTGTGACAGGATGCATGTCTGGGTTGAGTCTTGTAGAATGGCCCAATACTCAGTTTATGTTCTTCACTTGCATTTAAACAAGTTATTACACGAAGGAAAACTGCATGTAAGAGTCGTCACTAGTAAACTTTTTTATAAGCAGTGTGTTTGGAGGAGATGCCTAAGGCCTCAGATATGCGTGGCAGGCTTCTTTTGCTTGAAGCAGATTAATGGGATCTCTGCTGGTAATAGCACAAACTAGTTAAAAGTACTCTGTCTCTGGGCTACTTCCACACTGTCCTCACTGGCAGGTGTTAAATTAATAGCTTACCTTGCTGTCTTCAGTCTCCTGCACCAGGGAAATTGGACAGAAGGCAAAAGGACTTAAACCAAGATTTTACTGGTTAGTTTTGAACAAGCAACATTTTGTTATGGAAAGAAAATACTTTGATTTTTGTGGTAAAGAAATAGAGATTAAACCCAGAGTATTGTCCATAATTATTTGAGCGGTTTTAGCAGAAGCTTCTGCCATCCAAAGCATGAAGAACAGATGAATTTGAATCTAGGTTTTTTTATTCTAAAGATGAAACTGCTTGCTAAAGGCATAAACTTTGGTATTTCTGACAAGAAATATTTGTAATAATCAATGTTCTGTACTGATTTCTTGTGCCTGTGATGTTATTCTAGCTTCAACATTTGAAATATTAGCAGAATTTGATGAAGTATTACCTGCCCCAATTAGATATAGCTACAAAATAGAGAAGGCTTCAGTAAGCTGGAGGCAGCATAAGCTGGCAGAAGACTGACAGCTCGCTGCCACAATGTGCAGTTGGTGAAGAATAAGGACATGTTTATTTTTGTCAGCTGAGTTTTCATCAGTGATTTTCTTTATATGCAGAAACTGAAATGTTGGTTGGTGAGATCTGAGTAAGCAACTTGCTTTTGGGGGAAACTCTGTACAATTTTTTTAAATTTGGAGTTTTCAGTAACTCTTAAGTATTTGTCCAGTAGTCTTTTTAAAAATGCAGGTCAGACAAAGGTGAGGTTAGTAAAACTTGAGAGAGTAGTGAGAGGAAAAGACAGGAGGCTAGGGTTGTGGCTCAGGAGGGGACAGAGACTGGATGGTAGCTTCAGATAGTCAAGTTTGTGTCCCATTTATAAGCAACTGTTGAAGAAGGCGAAGACTTTGCTAAAACTCAGTTGTAAAAAAATTTGGTAGTACTACTATTACACCAAGAAATAAAAAATGTGTTGGTAAGGCAAGGCATTTGTATTGAAGAACTATTAGGTGTTAGGAAATTATTAATGTTTGAAAGAGTTTTGTTTAGGAAATAGTTCTGCAGTGTGACTCTGAGTTTGATCTCTAAAAGGAATTCTTAAGAGAAGTGTCTGAGATGACATAAAACTTGAACTTCTATTTCAGCTTGAAGAATATCTTAGTGCTGTTTCGTAGTTGTCTGATATTATTTATTCTTGGTTCAGTTTCATTATATTTTTGCTTGTGGGCCTAATTTTGATTAATTTTGCTTTATTCCATTAGAAGAAAAAATCAAGATAGAGGAATCAGCTGGATTTGGTTAGCTAGTGTTTCTTTCCAATTTGGAGTGGGTAATCATTTAGTAATCCATTGCTAACTGTAGGCATTACGTCCATAGTTTTTGTGAAATGAGAAATGGAGGAGTGGGTTTGAAGTGTAACTTAAACTCTGAATCCTTTAGTTGTTTAAGCAAGGCGGGAGCTGGAATACATCAACAATGCTAGATCAAATGTATAATAATATAGAATTCAAGATGTATAACAATGTGTAATAGTCTGGAAAACCTGCACATTTTGTCACACTGCCTATATTATACTAGAAAAGCTTTTGACTTTAATTATATGTATTTTCCTTTCAGCAGGCTGAAAAAATGTCTACAGTTCTACTTTCTTGCCTAAGTATCATCATCTTGATCTTAGGTCAGATACCTAGATGTAGTAGTGTTTCTTGACCTGTTTGTTATTCTTTTTGTTTTATTGTATGTTCTGTATTTTTTTGCCTTACTGGGTGCTATTTTTACAGGAAATAGCTGTATATATCTTGCTTTCTTAGCACTGTTGGATGAACTTAAAGAAAAAATACTGCAGGGTCTTTTAAATACTCTAGATGCTTATATCTTTCCTGTTGGGCAATTGCGTTGCAGCAACCAGATTCTGTAATATGGACTCCTTCCTAACGTTAGCTGTTAGTTCTTAGTGTAGATCATCATGCTTTCCCTGTAAACTGTCATGTGTGTAATTTTTGACTTTTTTTTCAAACTAGGCTTGTTTTCTTAGTGAAACTTGGAGTATGTATCATAAACTTACAATGCAGTGAAATAGCATTAACACCAGATAAAATGTGGCTATAATTATCATGTTTTAAAGTGTTTCTGCTTTCATGGGATGATGTGAATTAAAAGATGAACAGAAAACCTTCCTTAAGTGTAATGTTTCTTTTATTACAGGAACTAAACAACTTAAACATATCTTGTTAAAAGATGTGGACACCATTTTTGAGTGTAAATTGTGCCGAAGTCTCTTCAGAGGATTACCAAATTTAATTACTCATAAAAAGTTTTATTGTCCTCCAAGTCTCCAGATGGATGATAGTAAGTCTTACTAATTGAAATATTTAATAAAGCTATCTGAAGTTGAGAAACTTATTTTTCTGTACCATTTATGCAAACGCACCAGAAACAAAATGCAAAAATGGAAGTGGAATTAAATTTCAATAGTAACATGTGTAGATCGCTTTTACAGTAGTAAAGAAGCTACAGCACTGACTTATTATGTGTTAAGAACTGAGACCCATGTCGATGTCATGACTTAATAGCTAGTTTATACGTCCTGCCTTTTAATGAAGAATGTAACTGTTAACACTTTTTATTCCATCTTCCCGTTTTTCTTTCCTCTTTTACTGTGAAAGATACTGGAAAATGTGCCAAAGTACTGGGAAATTAATCTCACAGAAGTGTGGATCTAACAAGGCTTGTCTGATTTAGATCAGCATAGCTCTGATGGACTTCAGCTGGATCCTGTAAAGTGACTTGGATCACATCCATAATTTTCCCTTGTGCTTGGGAATCAAATCTTGATTTCTTGACTAGATCGACATAGGTGCAATGAGGATTTCTCTTTCCTGATTAATGCCTTTCTGCCTCAATATTTCAAAAATCAAGAAACACCAGAGGTTTATGTAGGTGATTCTTTTCCCATGTTATGTCAGCTGGTGTTGTGAAGGAGAAGGTGAAAAGACTAGTACTGTCACCTTCCTCATATGAGGATGCCTGGCCAGTTGCAGAGAACCATGGAGCTTCTTTGTGAAAAGGGATGGGTTGTATTTTCAAAGCAAGGTTAGAAGTACGTCTGACTTAGATGCAGAAGTTCCTAAGCAAAATGAGGTTATCCTGAGTAAAGACTTCCCATTCAGCTCCTGATGTTTAATTAGCTGGTTAGCTTTCACTGTTCACTAGGAGGGGTGCAGATGAAGAGAATACTACTACATGATCTGAATAAAATGATATAAATATTTACGTCTTATATAAAATTGGGTATGATGATTATTGAATGAAGTGGGAGGTTTTTTGCAATAAATAAAATATAAAGATACTGAACAACAGATAGGAATAAAAATTCAGCATCCCCCTGGTGAAAAATTCCAAAGACTATTCCCTGATGACTTTTTTTAGATGTTATTGTGGTCATTAAATGGTCTGAGAAGGTGCTATAAAATACTTTTTACCCTTGATAAAAAAAAGAAGGACTTTTTACCCTTGATAAAAATTATATAGGTAGTCCCGTTTGAAACTGACTGCAAAAGGTGTTATAAGCTCAGTGTTAAAAGATGGGTTCTGAGCAACGAAACAGCATATTTCTTGTACTGACACTCTCTTCATGTACCACAGGCAGTGTGGAAGGAGCAACACTAAGTGTGGGTTTTTTCCTGGGCTGCTAGCAGGAATCACGTCTTCAAATCGTCATGGATAGTTTTGAACCATATCATCTCAGTGCCTCACAAACAGAAAAAGACTGCTTAACTTCGTGGTAGCAGAGAATATAAATGCTTCAAAAGCATTTGAATAAACTTTTTGAAAACTAGGTGCATTTAAACAGTACTTTAAAGGCAAACTTCAGCTTGAGAAGTTTACTGGCATCAGACAAACAAGGAGAATCCCTGTATCCCTCTTGCTTGCTTTTTAAGTCTGTTCCAAATTGCTACTGGGGCAGAACACAGGATGAACCTTTGGTGAACCTCAGTAAAGTTATTAATTCTTAAAGTAACTTCTTTGGCTCAGTTTTTATTGATTTGAGAAATTAGTACAATTTTTTTTCCCCTGAATAATACAGGATTTTTTTCTCCTTAACATTTGCTATCTTGAAATTATCAAATCATTAAAAAATACCTTTGCCTCTTTTCACAGACCTCCCAGATATAAATGATAAACAGAGTCAAGCCATAAATGACCTCCTGGAAGCAATCTATCCAAGGGTAGATAAGCAAGAATATGTCATTAAATTGGAACCTATAGAAACTAATCAGAATGCTGTATTTCAATATGTATCAAGGACTGATAGCCCAGATCAGAACATAGAAAGTAGTAGTACCCCTGATCAAGCTCCAGTGCAGACACAGGAACCCAGCACTGAGCAGCCCAAGACTGTTTCAGCTCCAGCCCCAGTCCTAGCTGGGGAGACCGTAGAACTACCTCCTGCTGATCCCGTTACAAACAAGGTGATACCTACTCCTGAAGAACAGCCTCCAGCAGTAAATCCTGAGTTGGACTCTCTGGATAATTCTGATTTTGGCCACCAGCTGATATGTTGCCTTTGTAGGAAAGAATTTCATTCCAGACGCAGTGTACGCCGGCACATTCGAAAAGTGCACAAAAAAAAGATGGAAGAGCTAAAGAAGTACATAGAAACAAAAAAGAAGCCAAATCAGTGCTCTGCGAAAGGGCGAAATAAGAATGTTCTTGTAGCGTTAGGTAGAAGTTGTCCCGTGTGTTATAAATCATTTGCTACAAAAGCTAACGTAAGGAGGCATTTTGATGAAGTTCATAGAGGATTAAGAAGGGATTCCATTACTCCTGATATAGCTACAAAGCCTGGGCAACCTTTGTTCTTGGATACAGTTTCTGCTAAAAAATCTTTTAAGACCCGAAAACAAAAGTCGTCCTCAAAGGCTGAATACAATTTAACTGCATGCAAATGCCTTCTGTGTAAGAGAAAATATAGTTCACAAATAATGCTGAAAAGGCACATGCAGATTGTTCACAAGATAACTCTTTCTGGAAAGAACTCTAAAAGAGAGAAAGGACCCAGTAATACTGCCAATGGCACAGAAATAAAAGTAGAAGTTGAACCAGCAGATTCTGTAGAACCTTCACCCCCTTCCATTGCCCTTTCTCCGCAGAATGAATTAAAGGGAACAAATCATTCAAATGAGAAAAAGAGCACACCGTCAGCACAGAAAAATAAAGTTAAACAGGACCCTGAAAACCCTAAATCAACTTCTAAATCCACCACTAAATCAACCACTAAGTCAACCTCTAAATCAACCAATGCATCTGCTGCAGGTGGCCAGCAAAAAAACAGGAAGCCAAAACTTTCAGCTGGCTTTGACTTCAAGCAGCTTTACTGTAAACTCTGTAAACGCCAATTTACTTCTAAACAGAACTTGACAAAACACATTGAATTACACACAGATGGAAATAACATCTATGTTAAATACTACAGGTGTCCACTCTGCTCTTATGAAACACGTCGCAAACGTGATGTGATAAGGCATATAACTGTAGTACATAAAAAGTCACCACGCTACCTTGGGAAAATAACTGCAAGTTTAGAAATTAGAGCAATAAAAAAGCCAATTGATCTTGTTCTAAATAAGGTGACAAAAAGAGGCCCTCAAAGGGATGAAACAAAACAGATTGGTTCAAAACAGGATGTCACCTCTAATTCTCCCAGTAAAAAGTATGAAGGAGCTGATGTTGGCATTGAAGTAAAAGTAACAAAAAACTTTTCTCTGCACCGATGCAATAAATGTGGGAAAGCATTTGCTAGAAAAGCTTTTCTAGAACATCATAAGAAAACCCACAAAGCAAATGTATCTCATTCACCTGAAGAAAATAAAACCAAAGGCAGAAGTACAAGATCTAAAGCTGTTGTCTGGTGAGGAAAAAAAAAAAAGTTTTGTCTTTTTTTTTTTAAGAAACAAAACAAAACCATTGCCTTTCACTTGCTGTTGTTGATTTATTGCCGAAAACATATTTTTCCATAGATTCTGTGGCATAGCAACTTAAATACTAAGATAGATGTCAAATTTGTTTCTTAAAGTTTGCTTTCAGTGTTTTGGAAAAGAGTTAATTTCCAAATTTGTCATTGTAGCAATTTGGAATAGAATGTAGGTTAAACTGTACTGAGTCAACTCTTTAAATTTTTTAAGGCATCTATTGTAATCAAGCTAATATACATACATTTCTAAAATAGGAATTTTTTAAAAAAATAACTACTTTTGTTTGGTTTAAATAACCTGTTAATTAACTTTTCTGTGACCCAGTTGAAGAAGTCCTAAAGTTAATAGTGTAAAAGCTGTTGACAGAAAAAATCTCTGTGAACTCATTGGAATTATCATGTGTGCGTGTTTTTTTTAGTTGTATTGCCTATGCCTTGTCAACAAAAGGACATAGAACAGGTTTTTTTTAATCTTAATTTGAATGCTTAATTGCTTTGATTTTAAAATCAGTATGAGTTAAGTACCTACAAACACCTTTAAAATAATCAAATTCACAGTTTGATTCTTTTAATGCTCATTTATACAAGTACGGGTTTGGAGACTTCTGGTAATTTAGTCTTAAAGGTGTTCAAGTCTCTTCAAGAATTTTTTTTCAATATATGTAGAAGTCCAGCCAAGAATTTCCTCAACTTCTGCTTATATGGTACTCTGGGAATTTTTTTACACTTGGAGGGGTTGTATTCGTAGTTTCTCAGTTTTCCATAGCCTTCATGTTAAAGATGGGCTGTTTTTAAAAGGACCTTTTAAAAAAGGAAATCATGTATGTATGCGGTCGGTTTATATTTCAAAATGACCGGCTGTTGCCTGAAGGTTGGATTGTACAAAAAATTATAATGAAGAGAGACACTAGTGATACCTGTAAGAGTTTTTAACATCTTTATTCAGAATTACATTTCTAGCATATTTGTTGAAAAGAAAACCAATTATATGTGCCTTGTTCTATGTTTCAACTCTGTAGTGCTTTTTCCAAGGATATAATTTGATTTGAGTTCAGCTTTCACAGTGTGTTGCCACCCAGCTGTGTTAAATTGTAATCTGGTGCTTTTGTGACTTCGTAACAAATCCTGGCTAAGTGGGATGGAACTTCAAAAATGAACTGAACTGGACCCTGAATTATGCTGAATTTAAGAGGAGGAGTAATTTCTGCATTTTGATCAAGAATTAAAAATTAAGCCTTATAAATTATTTATGTTTTGTAATTTAAAACAGAATTATATGAGTAAACTCCAAGTTTTAATTTATTCCCATTTCTCCTTGGATAGGTTCAAGTGATGTTTGAAAAGTTTGGAGTTCATTTGAGGAAAAAGACTTTAGTTTGTTGTTGGAACTGCTAATATCTTGATTATGGTACTGTAAGAAGGAAATATTTTCATAAGCTGTAGTTCTCTTGCTAAATTAATAACCATTCTGACTGCTTGTAGGACAGTGCCTTCTCCCAAAACACTGAAGTAGCTGAAATGCACATGCTTCTAAATTAGCAGCTATCTCTATGCAGATGAGGTTTGACACAGTATAGAATGAACTTTCTGAAATTATAAAAAGTACAGAGGCAAGTTAATGAACAGCAGCTTTCGAAGAAGAGTTTTGTTCCTCGTTTAGGAAATCATCTTCAGAGAGCTCATCGTGCGTACTGGTCCTTCCTGGTAGTGCTAATCGATGAACAGCTCTAACTTTTTTGTGATATCCTGCTTTGGCAAATGTTGTGTTATATACTGTTTAAAATTTATTATAAATGAATGTATAAGAGCAAACAATGTAGTGTATATTGGCTGAATTGTACTAATTTTTAGTATTTGCCATAACATCAGTTTGTTCATACTGACTAATTTCTGGGACATTCTGAATTTCACTCTACTGAAGTTGCTTCAAAGATCTCCATTTTGTTTCCATTTGTGGTTCACAGAAAAACCTTGTAAACATCTAGGAAGTTTACAAGAATATCCACATTCCTCTATTCTTTAATTTTTTAAAAAAATATACACAAGCACTTTAATAATAGTTGCAGTTTATTTTTTCAGTTTATTTTTTGAAAGATCAACACACTAATGTTAATATGAAGGTAGTGAATATTTGCTGATGTATTATAGACAGACAATCTGTGCACAACCACTTATAATGTTAGCTTATTTCATTAAATATTAATAAAAAAGGGAGGATAGTATGGGAGAAACTAAAAGTATTTTTTCTCTCAAGATCATGAATGACCACTATAGGTAGCACTTGACTTTGTATAATTTGGAAAGTGTTTTAGATAACTTTTTTTAACCTTTGAATCAAGATTGTAGTGAAAGAGTCACATGCCTACCATTATGAAATTATTGGCAGGTTTAGTGCATCAGTGGTTTGGGTGTTTTGTTTTTTAACTTTTTTAGAAAATGTTTAGTGATTTGTGTCAAATTGCTACAATTTGAAAGGTATTGTACATCAGAAGAAATACCATGTTTTTTATATAGGTTTACTCCCTTACTTAGGGAGGTGCCTCGTGTTCATGTATACTTTTTGTATAAAATATATCTAAAAATGTTGATCACAAGATCAGGAGTAAAATACTTTTATGGATAGAGAAATATTTGGCCCTCTTAGTGCATTGCACTAAAAATACTGTGAATGGGAACTGGACGTTAGTGGTTGCTCAAAATGTTCTATATTGAATGTACATGCTTTTGTTTGGATAAATGTACTGTATTTGATGGAAAATAAAGCAGACTGGAAATCAGTTTTAAGTGTGCATAAACAAAAGGATGTGTTTGTAAACCTGGAGTATCTATTGCTCTACAATAGGAAATGACAATGTTTGCTTTTTATGTAAAGTTTTACTCTTTGATCACTGAAACTAGTTTGTAATAAATGTTTGGGGTTTTGGGGGTTTTTTTGTTATTAAAAGTTTGGCACTTGTGGAGTGAACACTTCTCCACGCTGATGGTTGACCCTTGCTGTATTTTTAGAGAACTCTTGATACTGGAATTTTGTTCCTTGTAAATGTATCTCTTCCTTAACTGAGCAAAGCTTGTTTTTATTATCCTTATAAAACAAAAGTGTATATTAATACTGAAGGAGATAGGGTATGCTTATTTTTTAAATAAGAAAATAGGGTTACCTAGTTTTGCAGTGCAAATAATTTTGATGGCCATCTATTGTTACTTCATTTATGGTGGGAATGTAAGAGAAGAACTGACGTAATAATTTCTTATTATTTTGTAAAGTAAGACATCAAGTGTGTTTTAAGTCTTGTTCCTGAATGCCTGTGGATTAAGATTGGGAAATTAAAATGCAAACGTAGGGATAGAGTAACTGTTCATTTCTCAGCTAATCATTGTGGTTTCTGCTCTCTGTTCTGGGTAAGTGTGCAGTCTGCATCTTGAAATATGTGAAGTTACTCCTGTATCAAAGGTAAGCTTTCTGCTAAAGGATCTCCAGTTCTGCATCCATGTAGGTAAACAGAGCTAAAAAATTCTTTTGTTCTACTTGAAGCTTTGGACGTATTTCTTAAAGATGTGGCTTAATAATTCACATTTTCAACAACCTACCTTTTTTTTTTTTAAAAAAAAATACCTTCCCATGAAGTTAAATCTACTGGGTTGCTTTTTTGAAGCACAAGTTTTCTTTTCATTCTGACTTGTGGAATAGTTTTATCTTTTTCCAACAACAAAAATAAATTATTTGATTAGGATGAACTTGTTCAATTTAGTGTTATTTTCATTTAGTCTTTCCATGCAATCATCTTGAATAAGAGGAAACAAAAGTTTGAAGGAAGAAGAATTGCTAATTACTGCTTTTAATTCACATATTACCTATTGTTAGACAAACCCTGAAAAGTTGTACTAAAGTTTTGAATATAGTCAAGATCCATGTGGGCACTTACCTGTGGGGTTATGCATTAATGTGTCTGGATATGAGCTTTTAATTAAGATGCAGTCTTGCATCATTGCTGAGGAGTGTTGGTTTGGCTCATTTTGCTTGGTCTAGCTGAAGACAAATGTAAATTCTTTGGCGGGCCTTCAGAATTAAGGTTGAGTCTTGTTAAAGAATTCTTACTCAGAATGACTGTAAGATACCTTGCAGAAAAGTCTGAGGATGATAGAAGCATTCTGTATGGAAACCTGTCTAATTTTTTTTTAAAGTGATACATACCTTGTATTGCTAAGGCCTTGAGGGGCTCGCTTTATTTGATATGAAATCTTGCATGAACAAGTGAAACTGATACTGGAGGCATCATACTTACCAAAGTCTAATATCTGGCTTCTGTCTCAAGACTACCTTTAGTTAATCATCTCTCAGCTGAGGATGTCTGGTCTGCCTGGTTTTATTCTTAGTGTTTAATTTTGGAATGTTTTCTGTTTTTATGTCTTGTCTTTTCTGTCTGGAATGTTAGATGTCAGGGTTTGAAATCCTTATAGTGTTTGGTCTCCTCAGTTTTATAGGACAACTAAAGAAAACTGCAGCTTAGAGAATTGATGGCCATTATTACTGTTTGTGTTTTGATTGACTTCTGCTGGGATGAAGTTAAAGCTACTGTGTGAAGGATTTGTGTAAGTCAAGTGCTTGAGGTATTTTCAAAATGAGATTGGTTTTGACTGATGGCTGAAAGAACTGTGGGTAGATAATTCATAGAATCACAGAGTGGTTTGGGTTGGGAGGGATCTTAAAGATCATCTAGTTCCACCCCCCCCTGCCATGGGCAGGGACACCTCCCACTAGACCAGGTTGCCCCATCCAACCTGGCCTCAAACACTTCCAGGGACAGGGCAGCCACAACTTCTCTGGACAACACATGCCAGTGTCTCACCACCCTCACAGTAAAGAATTTCCTCCTAATATCCAATCTAAATCTACCCTCTTTCAGTTTGAAATTGATTCCCCATGTCCTATCACTACATGCCCTTGTCAGAAGTCCCTCTCCAGCTTTCCTATAGGCCCTGTTCAGGTACTGGAAAGCTGCTCTAAGGTGTCCCTGGAGCCTTCTCTAGGCTGAACAACCTCAACTGTCTTAGCCTGTCTTTATAGGAGAAATGCTTCAGCCCTCTGATCATCTTTGTGGCCCTCCTCTGGTCTCCAAGATCTCAATGTCCTTATGCTGGGGAGTCCAGAACTGAACACTACTCCCAGGTGGGGTCTCACAAGAGCAGAGTAGAAGGAGAGGATCACAACCTGCTGGCCGTGCTTTTGATGCAGCCCAGGATACGTTGGCTTTCTGGGCTGCAAGTGCACATTGCCAGCTCCTGTTGAGCTTCTCATTAACTAACACCCTCAAGTCTTTCTCCTTGGGCTGTTCTTAATCCATTCTTCACCTAGTCTGTATTTGTGCATGGGATCGCCCCAACCCAGGTGGGCCAAGCAGGACCTTGCTCTTGGTATTATTGAACTTTGTATACAGTATGCATGGGTCCACCTCTCAAGCTTATCAAGGTCCCTCTGCATGGCGTCCCTGCCCTCCAGCATGTTGACCAAACCACACAGCTTGGTGTTATTGGCAAACTTGCTGAGGGTGCATTTTGTCACCAACAAAGATGTTAAAGAGCACTGGTCCCAGTAGCAACTTCCAAAGGATGCCACTTGTCACAGATTTCCACTTGGACATTGAGCTGTTGACCACAGCTCTTTGCAACAATCCAACCAGTTCCTTATCCACTGAGTGGTCCATCCATCAAGTCCATGCCTCTCTAATTTAAGAGACAAGGATGTCGTGTGGGGTGGCACCAAATGCTTTGCACAGGTCCAGATAGATGACATCAGTTGCTCTTCCCCTATCTACCAATGCTGTAACCCTGACGTACGTCACCCCAACATCTCAGAAATTGTTCTTCATCTGGCTGTTGCTATTCTGAGTTACAGTTTAATTATCATGATTTCATGATTCACATCATTCCCTTTTGCTGAATAGTGAAATACGAAATTGGTTAAACATAAAAGTAGACCAATATGTTGGTTGGGGGATGAGGAGTAGAGAATTATATGGATGGAGAACCCCTGGTGTTTGTACTAATGAGTAGTCTTTCAAGAGGGACTGCTGGCTGGGTGTAAAGGTTCTCCACCCATCTTGAAAAGGGGAGCAGAGGGGAAGTGAATGATGTGGGATATGCTTTAGTTCCCTTTTGTAGGCAACTTGCTTTCCAGTATACCTCAGTTCCAGTCTCAAAGGAGTAATTTCATAGACACAAAGTAGAATGTAATTTGAAAAGTTAGAATTGTTTGGGTTCATTAATCCCTGTGGGGATTGGCAAGCTATTGGTAATCTTATTTGGAACCGTGTCTCAAATGAAGAAATATCATTGACTTTGGAGCATGTAGTGGGAATTTAGTCTCTTGCTTCTCTTACAAGTCCACTAGTGTTATCGCAGCCTCCCTCCTTCCCAAGTTTGTCCATCAGCCTTGAGGCATCTCAGTTATCCTTAGGAAAGGAGCAGTGGTAGTATTCTCTTTCTTGCTTCTACTTGCTTAAGGCAGTGGCAGCAGTTGTCCTGTGGTAACCCAGTCTCATCTTTTTTTTTCTTTTTTTGTTTTTTTTTTCTTTCTAGTGTAGCCTATACATTACCTGTGTCCTCACTGCCTGGGGACGGAGCTAATGTGGAGGACTATTTGGAGACTGATGGCAAAGTAGAAACCTGCCTGTGAAGGGCATCTTGGGTGATATGCACTGACAATCCTCCTCTTCCCCTCTTGGTGTCCAAAGGTATAATTACGTCTGGTAAATCTATGACTCCTGTAAATGTCTTTCTGAGGCAACTGCCGCATCCTTTGCAATGTGTTGTTACCAAGACAAGACAGTAGGCATGCACTCTCTTTGGCCCCATCATTTACCAAGTAGTGGTAGTAGTGCCAAGATGGACTGTTCTGATTCTTCAAGAATTTAATGTAATCTTCCCACAGTCTGTGATTGAGGGGTGTGTTGGGAACATCATAAGCATTTTGTGTGTGTGTGTTTGTTTGTTGTTGTGTTTTGGTTTGGGTTTTTTTGTGTGTTTTTTGTTGTTTGGGCTTTTTAAAATGTTTTTTTCTTAATTAAAATGGTTAATTCTCTTTACCCTTGACTAAGTATGTGTCTGGGTCCTATTAAGATGACTGATCTGTTTTAAGTATATTGTAATGATTTCAGAATACTGAATGCCTCAGGTAGATGCACAAACATCTTTTTAAAGAGTTTTGGCTGCAGTGCCGTTCCTAGAAACTGTAGCCAATCATTTGATATTGCAGATTTCTGTAAGTGAAAATGCTTGCAGCTCGTATAGAAAGTACATTGGAAACATGCTTGGAACTAGTAACAAATCAGGCATTATGAAAATGGTTTTCCATGCTTAAAAGATTGAAGGGACTGTTTTCTTAAATGTCAGTAATATCTAGAAGCTCAGGTTGGGATCAGTTCCATTTGTACCAGCCACAGTTTTCGCAGTGTAACAGCATGCAAACATCTCATAAATTGTACTTCATCTGTCTGTTGCTATTCTGAGTTACATTTTAATGATAATTATTTCATGATTCTAACTTTAGAATTTGGTTTTCTGCTATTTGAGGTGGTACTGGGGATATTCCACTTTGAAGGGTTGTTTTAAAAATTTTTGTTTTCAGTAAGCTGTCTTTTAGTTTACATTCATCTTCATCAGGATGCAATGATACGATGTTTGCTTTGGTTGTCTTATCTCTGTAAATGCTAAGGCAACTAACTGATTGTAGCAATGCACAGTCAGGTACTCAGTTATGTTTTGAGTGAGACTTCCTTTCAAAAAGAAATTTCTTCTTGGGAAAATATGTACTGAGAAGCACGTAGGATACCTTTGAAACTCTGTGAATGCATGTGCAGCCATGGACCGACCCATGGTGGTAGGAAATGGCAAGCAAAGCATTGGCACTCTTGGCTTCAAAAAGAGACTAACAGAATAAGATACTTCCACATCTTGAAATACGGAACAATATGTTTTTGTATCTTGGAGATAATTTTCTCATCTCAGTAGATTGGTTTCTCATGCCTACAACAGTGTAACGCGGGACAGTATAATCTAAAAGTAGTAGAATTGCTAAGACAATTTTTTGAACAGGTTTGAGGAGGCAAGGCTTAATATGTGAGTAAGGATCTCTTAAAGGAGGGAAGGATAAAACTATGTAGCTATGATAGCTACAGTAGCACAGCTACAGGACAATTCCTTCTTTCCTAAATCCCCTCTTCCCTTGTGGAAGGTGCTTGCTTTCATTGTTCTGTTTCTATCTAGCAGTAAGTTGGTCACCTACCTCAGCTGTGTAGTTCCCAATCCAATTTTTAACATTTTACTGTTCGGCTGTGGTTGAGTTATGATGAATTATTATTTATCTGCTTATTATTTTAGCTTCTCTAAACACTTAACTTGACCTGTTTGAAGTAGGATTTTTTTTTTTGGTCTGTTTTGAAAGCTGGTTTGAAACCACTTGGCATTTGATAGTGTTGAGTCAGTGATTTTTTTTCTGGAGATTGAGGTGATACAGACACTGCTGATTTGGGAGTTTAAAATTTGCTTATTGAATCTCCTAGAAGGTGATTTTGAAAAAGGCGAGGTGGAGCAGGGAGAAATGCAGTCGTGAACAATGTGGATCCTCTTATACTTATGTCTTTAAAAGTAGATTAGAGAAATGGTTGCCAGGAGTAGTATTTCTCTCCCTGCACTAGGCACCTAGTAAATAACTTGAGATCTTCAGACCTTGTCCAGTCATATTTTTCTTACTGTTTCTGTGTGCCTGAATTGGAAATGAAGTGCTTATTTTTCTCTTGGTTTATTTTTCAGGTGAGGCTTGGTGCCCTTGAATCGTTTTCTCCATAGTCATTGACTTGTCGTTCTGAGCCGGTGAATGTAACTAAATGTAACTAAATTCAAATAATTAAGAAATCCTGGTTTCCCCTGCCCTGAGTGGGCTTGCTGCCTGTGGAGCTGCACATTCTTTTTATGTTTGGGGCAAAAATAAATGAATAAATAAATAAAATTCAGCAGAGTAACTAGGTAACTATGGTAAGACTCATGAAAGCACTTGAGGCTGGTTTATTTGTTTGAACTGCTTTATACTAAGTGCATGTGTGAGGAACAAGGTAATTCTTGCCCTGTGGCATTCACAATCTTAAAAACTCATTTTGTCTTCACTTTACTTTGGTATAAAGAGTGAAGGGCTTTGAGCATGTGTTTTGTGCGTGGGCAGGAAGAGCTATGGTTATCATTAAGTTGTGTCTATCTATTGCCATACTGCCATGTCCTCTTCCCTGGACCAGGGACACATCAGAGGAGGAATAGGAAGACCCTGAGCCAGAAAGGAATCTGGCTTTTGGAGTAGTGGCTGCAAACAAGTCTTGGTGTGAGGGGTGGGCATGAAGAAAACTGGCCAGAGCAGCTCAAAGATGGTAAGGAATAAAGCTTTTCAGGTCTGCGGTGGCTTTTGAGGAGAAAGCCTGAATGTGGGTGGGGAGCCAGTGCAGACAAAACCCAGCGATGCCTGGAGCCTACCTGCACCTCTCAGTCATCTTCTAGGATGGAAGGGTCAAGGTGGGTAGTCAGACTGCATCATCTGAGCTCCTGCTGACCTGATTTTCAAAGGAGTGAATGAAAATGAGTTATTTCAGTTTGTGTTATAACTGTTTCAGAAAAAGCTTTTCTAATGTTCCCTTTTACTGTAACCTGTCACCCGAGTGACTTGGGTGGCCCAGGGCTAAATGGCAGAAACGGTTGGCCGGGATGAGACTTGCTGAGGTAGCCGCGAGGTGGCAGCACGCAGTTTGCTGTCGTGAGAGGGAGCTCCACAAGGAGCTTGGAGACGACCAACCCACAAATATTTTTAGTACAGCCGGATTCTGTGTCCCATCCTTGGAAAAAGGTGGATATTCTAAAAGCGAAGAGAAATGACTGTGGAAAGATCAGCCTTGGTCAAGTCTGTGATACAGAAATGAGTCATTAATGAGATTTCCGTAAACAGTTCCTAGATTGTGGCATTTGAAATTCTGGAATGATGTTTGTAAGGATGAAGACTTTAAGTTTGTTTGTTTGCATTCATTTTAGTCCCAAGGGCTGTGGGATAGCTGGGGACAATGCATTGTAACAGTGTTAGGTGGCATCTGCTCAGGCACTCTCTCAAAATTAGCGCCTCAAGAACCTGTGCAGCTCAGTAGTGTTTAAGATCAGTGCTGCAATTTAATCCCTTACCAAATACCAACAGAGGAATTGTACTTTATTAATGTTTGTTACCTCCTCCAAGCTTCATTTAACTTACCTCTGCATTTAAAAAGCAAAATACTGACAACAAAATTACCTCCACCTTTTAGAATGCATAAGCTTTATCTTGGGGATGACGGAAGAGATTGTAAAGAGAAATTTCTACATTGTTATGTTATTTAGCATCTGTAAATATGTTGTTTTCAGACCTCGAGTCCTATTATATTCTCAGACTTATCATTTGGAAAGGAGAAACATGGGTCACATCTACAAATAGATACCATCTCCTTTACACTTTTGGCAACTTCAAGTTAGCAAAAGTTCTGCCAAAATAATAGTAGTAATAATAATAATAATAACAATAATAATAATAATAATAATAATAATAATAATACAATTAATGCCTTTTCCAAATAAGTACAATTACAGTTTATAATTCTGCCTGGGAAGAAATGTGTATGTATACTGTTTCTAACATATGCAGTGAGCTCAGTTATTCTGTTTGTACACAGTCAAATCAGGCCTCTTCAGAACATGCAGGATTTGATGCATGGATGCTGATCAGTTGTCTGTGGACTCATTTGCATGTGTGAGTACTCTGTAGCACTTTGTGTCAGATTTATTGGATTCACACAGTGTGCAGCTTAAATTTAATGCTTATGTGAGGTGATGGGTTTGCTGCAAATAAGTGCTCTGCGGCAGTTATATCTGCAATTCTGAACATCCAGAAATCTTGCATCAAGGTACTAAATGCTTAAATTGCACACCAAAACTTAGGGCTGCATGGGTACTGTGGGAGTGCATTGAGTCAGTGAGGAGACTGCCCTGCTCACCAGTATAGTGATCACCCCAGCTCCCAGCTCATCCTGCCCTGCAGAGTAGCCCCACACATGCTGCTCTCTGCGGTGTTCCTGCTGTACCCCAGCCCTTCACTGCGCACAGCACTTATGAATAATGCAATACGTCTGCCAGCTTCCTTGACACCACTGCCCTTTATGAGAGTGAGGGAAGATAGGTCATTTGTGACTCCCAAGAATGCTATTCCTCTTTCGGCCATCTGCTTATCTCTTCTTGCAGCTGACCCTTTCAACCAGCTCAGATCTCTTGCTCCTCCTAAGCTTGAAAATCTGCAAGTAGTTCAAGCTTCAGCTCTGTAGATTGAAGAGTATGCCCCAGGTTCTGAAGAGCTCCGGTTGGAGGCTCATATCCATCCCACCATTGTCCCTATACGGCTGTTGCAGTTACAGCATATACTTCACAGCCAGATGATTTTAACAGACATCTAGCAGCACAGGAAGGTGTTTATGAGTTTCATCAATGGTGGAATAGGTTATCATGATCTTCCTGCTGCAGTCTGTGTTGCTTTAGGGTGAGTGAAATGTTGCCAGTACCAGCATGAAATTTCAGTGCTTGCTGTTCACTTGGGATTTCCAGATCTTTCTGTTCTGCTTGAGAACAGCAGAAATTCAGTAGTTTCTTATAGATAAATGATGCCCTCCAATTTTTAACCAATAAGATGTTTTATTCCATTAGATTCTTCAATTTTGTTTCAAAAGAAAAGAGAATTGATCTCTTCAAGGGCATATGCTCTTCTTTTAGGGCTATTGCTATATTTCTGATAATATCAGTGATGACCAGTTACAGTCATTAGGGAGAAGCTGTTTGTCCAACATGCAGGCTATTTTTATCTGCAGGGGAAAGGAATTAACAGAATGCTCCACCTGCCTAATTCACTGTCACGGTTTCATTGCCAGCTATCAACTGGGCTAGTCACTGTCCTTCAGAAACACTCAGCTTTTGATAAGCCCTGGGAAGCCCCATGGTGTCAGCTTTCCCCCTGCTCACTGACAGCATGTGAGTCATGGTGCGGTGTGTGGAAGTGCCCATTTTTGAAAGGGGTCTTGTGTGGAGCTTCAGGCAACTGCATCAATTCATGGTGTTGCAGGAGCTGTTTGACATGCTCATAGGTGTAGTTTGTGCCTTCATCTTTCCATCAAAATGGACTATCAAGTAGATCTAGTATCTGCTATGAGGTGAGTGCTCATGACAGGATCTCTGACTGCTGTGCACTCTAGCAGTGTGTGTCAAAGAATCTTGCAACTCTCTGTGACTTATTGACCTTCTTAATGAGATCATATCTCCCTTTTTTCCCCTTCCCAAGCCTGTATTATCCACTACAAGGGGATACTTCAGATATATGCCAACTTCCATGTTGATGGAAGTAAGCCAGTTAATATGTATTGCAATTTGTCATAAGGCAAAAGGCCAGGTTGTATTAATACAGACACCTTCTATGTAGGGACTTCCACCTACATCAAATTGTGTTGGAAAATAGCTACATTAGATCCACTCAGACAGGATTGTGCAACTTGTATGGCTTTTAAATAATGTTCCAGTGCTAGAAATCTGTACAGGAGGTCGTATGTTATAAACCCAGTGCTATCCTATGATAGAAGGGTCAAAGAAGATGGTAATTTTGGCAGAATAGTCCTGTAGTCTTTCTTCAGAAAGATGCCGAACAGCTACTCTCTATGAGACATGTCTTTCTGTGAGAACTGATGGAGTGATACATATTTGGATAGAGATGTCAAGAATAAACAGTTACTGGCTTTTACACACTGCCTCTGCTATCATGATAATGTAAGGGGTTTAGTTCGACTTAGGTTTACACCTTTCCTTGATTTTATGTGTAATATTCACTTCTGTCTTCATACAGGTGTAATTTAGATTGACAAGGCCAGAAAGGACCATTAGGATCAGGTAATCTGACCTGAATAGCAGAGGCCATAAACTTTTGCCTGAACTTGTGCCTACATTAGACCTGTCGCCTCTGGCTGACTTCCAACAGGTTACTGAGAAAGCTTTCCAGTCGTGATTTTATTATTAACCTTCCGTTGCTCATTCTTTCTCTCCCTTGCTCTCTTTTGTTATATCCTTTGTTACCAGTCTCCTGCTCCTTTTGGGAATTTCTATCATGCTTCGTGCAGATGGAGCCCCTTTAATCTTTAGTTAATTGCTTTCCTGTTCTTCTAATAAAGCCTGAAGACTTCTCTTTCAGTAAGGAAAAAGGATTTTGTGTTAATTAGCCTCTGGGCATATGGTTAGAGAAAAAATATTCGTGGTTTTGTGTGGTGGGACAGTAGGAGTCCTGAATCTAATCTGTACTGTACGTCAAGAATTCACAAAGCTGTTATATACCATAATTAATTTCAACTTTTATTTTCCATAGCAGGTGCTATGCTTTCATTATAACCTCAGAAATGAGTTGGTCTCTTAATATAGTGACCCAGCTTTAGAAGAAACTGTTTTTTGATTTCTGATCCAATTATCTGTTTCTCTTGATACCTATTGTCCCTGCCTGCTGAAATAATAAAAAACTGAAATGTTTTAAATTATACATACTAAGCACGTCTACATTTTGCTATGCTGAAATGCTGCCTCTAGAAAATATTTGAAGTTTACTGAGCAATGGTGCTAGGTAAGTATCTTGCCTAGCCATCTGAAGCCCCCTTTTTATGTTTCAATGACAGCTACACAAAATATCAGGACTCCTAAAGCTGGTCCTAAATTCTCTATCTAGTCAAGGAAAAAGATAGGTGGCTTTGACAGCCTCCAGACAGAAATCATCTTTGGCCGAAGTTTGAGCATTTAATACATCCATGAAGTACGGCCAGGCACCTTTCCAGACAGGCAACACAGCCATGCATTGTTGGGAGGTCATTTTACCAGGTGAAAATAGACATTTAAGTTAAATGAAAAATGAGACTACTTTGTATAAAACATGAATGGTGATTGGATTTAATATTCTTTGTATGTTAGGCAAATGAGAGGTTTGCGTTTTCCTTTGAATAATTGTTCAGTTGTTTGGAAAAAAAATTTTTTGATGTCTTCTTTTCCTGTAAGTGGCGGCTAGTAGGTATTGCACAGGCAGACTGGGTTTCTGTAATGTGCAAAAGTTGCTTATGAATGCTAGATCCTTATTTTGTCATTTAATTTACATAACCACCATATGGCAGCAGTCCATCTACCACATACTGACTGTAACTAATTTTAACATTATTATTCATCTTTCTTCCAGTAACAGAAGGAAAAAGCTTCTGCTGTTTGAAATTGTATACATTCCTCAACATGTAGTAAAACAGTGTGTTCTCCCTTAGATACAGCAGTCTCATCATTGCAGGGATGAAAACTGGAAAACAGAATACACAGAACTGGAAAACTGGATGAATTCCTGAATTATTTCTGTGTCTTCAGTGACATTTTGTTTTGATCAAGGCCTAAAGTTTCTCTGCTTATCCAATGGGAATGTGCTAGTGATGGTCTGTTGAGCAAAGTGGTGCAGCTTGGGAATAGTCGTCTGAATAGGTGCTTAATAATGGAGAAAAATGATTGAAAGCATGAGAGATGTTGAGACGAATATTCACTCTGTCTGTTGGAAAGAGCAGAAGGGAAGCTGGCCAAGATCTAGATTAGCTGACTGATCTGTAAGATGTAGTTTCTAAGCCAAATCATTAAACCTTGAAAGCTAGCTATTAATCACACATAAAGGCTTTTGTATCCTCTGTAGAGCATTGCTTAGAGAAAGCAAATAGTCCTGGTGTATGCACAGGAAATTGGAGAGTAGAGGCAGCCACTCTGGACCAAGTAAAGCCTATGTGCTAATCTAGGGAGGGCTGAGAAACAAGAACACAGCAAGACATGGTTATCTAATCAGTGGAAAAAGCTGGCTGGTAATGATGAAGAGATTGCTTTAAAGGATGCAGGTTGTTAACTTTTTTTTTTTTCTGGTAATATACAGACAAGCTGAGAATGATAGGGCTGCAAGGGACATTTGGAGTTTATCTTTACTCCAAGACATGGTCAGTTGTCCTCGAGGAAGGTTTGCCTGACCTCTTCTTCAGGCAATCCATTCCAAAGTTTCATTATTCTTGCCAACAGAGAAAATTCCCTTGTCTTGAAGTGGAAACCTTGGTGCTAAAATTTAAGCCTGTCACTTTTTCCCCCTCTCCTGTATGATTGTGGGGAATTAACTGTTCAGTCCCTCCCTACAGCAGTATTTTATGTACTTGAGGGCTGTTAGTATGTCATGTTGCTCTTATGTTCTCTGGATTAAAAGCTCTTATGTTCTTTGGATTAAAAAATTCACTACTCCATCTTGCCTCGAGGGTCGTGTTTCCTAGGACTGTTCTTGTAGCTCTTCTCTGTGTTCCTTCCAGTTGGCCCGCATGAATTTTTACTTGTTTACCTATTTATTTTTGTACTGTGAGAACAAGGCAGTATCACAGCTGTGCCTTGTAGTGCAGAGCAGAAGAGGTTTTCCACATGTTATGCATGCTGTATTCTGACTCTCAGGTGCATGCAGAATCCTGTTGTTACCTAAAGAAACCGGCCATACCTTGATGTTGACTTACATTCACCTCCTGTTTGACATAGTTCCTTTTCTACAGAACTGATTTCTAATCAGCTTTTTCTTGTTCTGTATTTGCGTAGTTCATTTGCTTGTATATCTTCAGTTTGTCCCTGTTAGACCACATTCTGTTTTTTTTCTCCTGGACCTTATTTCCATTTTTGTCAAGATTATTTTCTCCTTTGAAATACTTTCATTTCCTTCTAGGTTCTTGCCATCTGCAAATTTAATATTCATTCTCTGAATCATGGAGTAAATACTGAAATGTATTGCAGCCAGGAGAGACTCCTGGAGAACCCCATGTGACACATCCTTCTGTTCTGATGCTTGCCTATATATGGCAATGCTCTGGGATAGATGCAAACCCAAATTCCCAATCTGATAATCTTCTGGCCATAGGATTGTCATTTTTACTTTCACTTGGCTTTATATATCTACATTAATTAATTCTATCTTCTTAGTTTTGGGAAATTTATATAATCATGACATCTAGAAGGATGCAGAAGTTGGAAAAGTATTAGTCACAGATTGAATCACTACTTTCAAACATAGACCTCAACCTTTATTCCTCCCCACTTAGGAAAAGAAAACTTGTTATTGCGTATTGTTCAGGTCTGTTTGCAAAGGACAAATTGGCTGATACACTGGAAGAAAAGGAAAGAAAGACTGCTCCCACCCAACTAGAATGTCTCTCTTGACATACAGTTTATCTCAGTTCCAGCAGATTCTGCAAACTTAAATGAAGACAAGCTTTGTGGTTAAAGAAAAGGGCATTTCTGAGTTTTTTTGTTTTGTTTATACTATCTAATTTTTTTGAAATACAAATTGGGGCTGTACCAACAAATCCATGTTTACCTTATAGCATTGCCCCATTCTAAATTTGTTTTTCACGGGGCATTAGAAACTACTTTCTAAAACTCACGTCTCATTTCTGGGTGCTGCGGGTTAAGGAAGAGTTGAGCATTTATGCCATCTTCCTTTTTTTTGCTAGGAAGACTACTTGTTTTGGTGCATGATGTGTATATTATACCATTTTCAATGGTTCTGAAATATTTGTCTCCAGCCTTTGTCACCTGTATCAGGTGATCTCATATCATCAGAGCAATAGCTTCCTCCTCACTCTTGAATTCACTCAGTATCACAAGAAGTTAATTGACTCATTTTAGGATAACTGAGATAACTGGATGACGGGAAGGAAAGACCTTCTGGTGTAGTTCTGTTGCTCTGTTTTTCTGCTTTTGCTGCCAGTGATCTCATTATTCCCAGCTTTCTTTTATCCTTCGTTTCACTTTTCGCTGTTCTTCTTGGATACTTTGCTTTCCTTCTTCATTCTCCTTCGTTTGTTCTCTTTTGCACCTGTCCTCCCTTCAGGAGGACATTTGGTGTGTGGGGAGGTGAGGAGGCCTGTTATCATTCAAAATATCTCCTATCTTTCCATTCCTTTCCTTCTTTCACACTTACTGCTCCACTTCTGACAGCAGTGAAGCCTCCCAGTGTGAAAGATTCCATCCTTGCTCCCGTGGTGGGGACAGCACTGAAGGCAGACCTCTTTCTGTCCCTGTAGTGTGTGATGGGACCCTGTGTCAGTTGAAGCTTTTTATATTATATTCTTATATTAAGTAATATTTTTATGTTATATTCTTGTATTAAATGTTCTCAAGAGACCAAAGGTTATTTGTTGGGTTTTTTTTAACCTCAGGACAAACTTTTTTGAATAAAAACTAGAAAATTATATTTTTAAATCTAGAGAGATTTAAGAGAGAGAGAGAACTTAAAGCTCTTAAGAAAGAGAAAATGAAATTAAAAAAAAATCAACTTCTCTTTTAGATGAGTCCTTGCTTTAGCCAGTTCAGTGACCTGCTGAGCTATAGTAAACTCTGTCCAGCCTCCTCTTCCCTGGGAAGCTCTTGCTTTCCCTGAGGGCTGGCTGGCTCCTTGGTGCTCCTTGGCATCTTCTCTTTCCATGCAATGACTCCCTTGCTTCATCTGCTGAATTAAGCATCCCTTAAGTACAATAAACTCCCCAAAGAAGACTGAGTTTCTTTCTTCTTAAATTCTAGCTGACACCGTGTTTTCAAAAGTAAGTGACAAGAATTTACAATCAGGAAATAGGACAGAATCTGTCTCACAGCATTTGAGAAAGAGAGATTGTCTTGAGCATCGATGGGTGGATGGGGAAGGAGTATATGAACAGGACATGTATGGTTACAGTTCTATTTTGCTAGAAGGAAAATCCTAATGAAACAAGATGAATGAAAACAATGATTCTGAACATCATTGCTCATCTGGGATTTTCGAAGAGGAGATTAATAGTTAAAGCAGAGTGTAATTTTACTTAAATGTCCCCAGTCATTGCAGTATTATTATTTATTTATGTGAGTGCCCACAATTTACTGAACACTTTCCAAACATTACAGAAAAGACAGTCTGAGATCTCGCAGACAGAGATAGAGAGAGGTGAATAGATGCAGATCAGTTGTATTTGTTGAATTTCTAATACTTCAGAAAGATAATTGCTTATTGGATATTAATGGAAACATCTGCTTATGATTGATCTATTGTGTAACAATATTTTTTTTGCCTAAATTAAGATAGATTTCTCATACTCTAATGCAGTTTCACAATTTAATTTGTATTTTTAAATTTTCTATATTAATATATCTGTTTTCCTGAAACATGAGTTATACAAAGATTAGCAATGTGCAAAAATGTGCACATTAATTGGAAGCTGTAAGGAAAAAGCATTATTGTTATGGATTTAAGAGAAATAATTTATCAGCTATCGGAGATATTTAAAAAAAGCTAAGGTTGCAGTTACACTTGCAAAAAGACCAAGTGGCAGGGAAGAAGCCGAGTCAGAGCGAGTTGCCAGTGATCTGCACTGGAAGGGGTCTTTTCCACAGTGTCTAACGTTCGGAGTGTTGGAAGACTGTTGTTTCTCTTTTCCTTTTAGTTCTCTGTACTTCAGTTTTTAGCTCGTTCTCTGTTCCCCCAGAGATAGTGCTGAGTTGTGAACATGGAATAATTTTGTCCATTGAGTTCTTTCAGACAACTCCTCCAATAATTTGATTGATTACCATTAAACAAAGTCTGCTTGCCTTTTTTTTTCTTTTTAGCACTTGCATAGAAATGTTAGGGACATTAGAAGTGCTTTGCCCATAGCACTCTACATGCATGGCAGCACTTGTTTCAGAGTATCTCCTTATGTGCAGCTCATCTCTTTGGCGAGTGCTTCATACTGCAGATCCTGTCTCCTTTCCACCCTCTCGGACACTTTGGCAGGTAACACTGGTTTTTGCATGTGTGTGTTGGTTACAGAAGGCAGCTGCCTGACCTGAGCTGTGCCTGATTGCTGCTTTCCCCATGTTCGTAAGCTTAAATGCAGGCACCACACAAACTGCAGGACCTCCCTGCAGAAATTCAGTATCAAGTTACAATCTGAGCTGCAAGCATGCCTTTTAGGAAAGTCTGTCATCTTAAAGGCTACAAAAATTATCGATTTATGGTAATCCCAATTTAGTTGTTCCAATGGGTAATAAATGTTTACTTAATTTTAATCAGAATTCTTTCTGCTTCTGGTTCTTATGTTAGGTCTTGTTACTCTTCTGTTGGTCTGGTAAGCTAAGGAAACATCCAAAGCTCTGTTTTCAAACCGTGTTTTGAAGAAGTCCAGCTTCAGATACTTCTTGCAGCTCATTTGTAACATTTCTTGGCTTCCTATATTCTTAAAACACTGCCATTGAACTCAGGTTCCAATATTTGAATTACAATCTCAGCTGACAGAATTTTTCAGATTTCAGAAATTCCCTCTTCAAATCAGAACAAAAAGAGAATATATTAAAAATTTCTATAACTGTAGGCTCAAAAGCAATCTTACAGCAAACATGAAAAATTTCATTACAGTTTTAATTTTTTAAAATGTTTTTAATATGATATTATGGCACCTAAGATATAAAAGGCATATTAAATTTAAAACCAAAGTATATTTAAAAATACAAAAAAAGTGTTATGAAAATCAAAACAATTTCCCACTTTTTTCTTAAGTTTTATTTAAATGCCACCTCCCTGTGAGCACATTTAACTTTCTGATTAAAAATGTCAGAAAAAAAAATCCTGATTAGCTCTTCCCAGTTGATCAGTATACAATTGTGCCACTTCTAGCAGATTGATAGAATCATAGCATCATAGAATGGTTTGGGTTGGAAGGGACCTGAAAAATTATCATTTTCCAACCCCTCTGCCATGGGCAGGGACACCTCCCACTAGACCAGGTTGCTGAAAGCCCATCCAACTTGGCCTTGAACATTTCCAGGGAGGGGGCATCCGCAGCTCCTCTGGGCAACCTGTGCCAGTGTCTCACCACCCTCACAGGAAAGAATTTCCTCCTAATATCTAATCTAAATCTACTCTCAGTTTGAAACCATTACTCCTCATCCTATCATTACTTGCCCCTGTAAATGTCCCTCTCCAGCTTTTCTGTAGGCTCCTTCAGGTACAGGAAGGCTGGTATAAGGTCTCTGTGGAGCCTTCTCTTCTCCAGGCTGAACAACCCCAATTCTCTCAGCTTGTCTTCATAGGAGAGGTGCTCCAGCCCTGTGATCATCTTTGTGGCCCTCCTCTGGATTTGTTCCAACAGCTCCATGTCCTTCCTATGTTGGGTACTCCAGAACTGGACACTACTCCCAGCTGGGGTCTCACAAGAGCGAAGCAGAGGGAGAGAATCACCTCCCTCAACCTGCTGGTCACGCGTCTTTTGATGCAGCCCAGGATACAGTTGGCTTTCTGGGCTGCAAGTGCACATTGCCAGCTCCTGTTGAGCTTCTCATTAACTAACACCCTCAAGTCTTTCTCCTTGGGCTGTTCTCAATCCATTCTTCACCCAGCCTTTATCTGTGTATGGCATTGCCCAACCCAGGTGCAGGACCTTGCTCTTGGTATTGTTGAACTTCATACAGTTTGCACAGGCCCACCTCTCAAGCCTGCTAAGGTCCTTCTGGATGGCATCCCTTCCCTCCAGCATGTTGACAGCACCACACAGCTTGGTGTTGTCAGCAGACTTGCTGAGGGTGCACTCGATCCCACCATCCATGTCACTGACAAAGATGTTAAACAGTTCATTCTTATTTAAACATCTGAAGATCATACTAGCCCTCACAATCACACAGTCATGTTATGAGCTTATTTTTCATTTATTATTTCCCTTAAACTAAAGTTCTTCTCAAACTCATTGAATTACTGGGTACTGCTTTTCCATATCTGGATGTCTGACAGGTATTCTTTGTTCAAATGAAACTAGCGCTTCTAGCACCACAGTCTCTGTGTTGAGCTGACCTCTTCTTATAATTTAGAATGCTGCCAGAGTTTGTACTTTAGCTGCAGTGATTCTTTTGTATTCAGTTCAATACTAAAGGTATTTCATACTGTTGAGTCAAGAACAGAAACTGTGCAACACCTCTTAAAATACTTCTGTTAAGAAATGTATAAATCCAATTTACATTTGAAATCCATTTTATATTCAAGCATCTGCAACTGGAAGAGGAACTAGATAATCTTATGGAGCTTTTTCATCTTATTTCTGTTATAACTACTCTTTTTTTTTTGTACAAAACTTGTTTTTAAACAGAAAGTCCTACAGCATGATGTAAAATACCTTGTCAAAACCTGTTATGTCACTAATTACCTTTATCACCCAAACTTCTAATCTCCTCCAGTAATCGTATTTGTGTGACAAAATCTGTTCTCCATAATTCTTACTGAATGGCATTAATTATGCTACCATACTCTTACTCATGGCAAATGGCATCCCTATCAGCCTTCCATCATTTTGTGTGCAATCAATACCAGTCTATCCCTTTAGGTCATCCTTTTTAACCTTCTTAATATCTAATTAGCTTTTTGCTGTTCTTTCTGCATTATACCAATATTTCCTAAAAGTCAATGTCAATCTTCTCCCAAACTTTCTTGTTTCTTGAAGAAGCTCAAGGACAAAACTCTTCTAGCTCCTAGGGAATGCTGAGGTTGTATGGGCTATTCACACAAGTCCCATGACCGGATGCTGAGAAGCCATTTGAGAAGTAGTTGTATTGCACCAGTCATACACGGTGGGTAAATATGTTTCAGGTGAAATTTTCCCAGGGAAGTGGAACCTTTATATTCAATTGACTGTAATTTGGAGAAACAGATTAGACTGTAACCTCTGTAACTTCTTAGAGTGATCTTGGCAAGACTTTTTACAGTCTTCTCTCATGTCAATGTTGGCACACAATTGGCTGGCTGGAAGGGTAAAGCAGCATGAGAAAGGCAGAGTGTTGTAGGTACCTGAGCCTGGCTCACAGCTGGGAGAGAGAGACCATCCTGTGTCCCAGACTACTCCTTACCTTTCTTTCAGGTAAGAAACTTTCCATTTCTGAAAAACAAAGGATAGCATCTATGCTTGTCTTGTAGATGTGAAACACCTCAGCTGAAAACATTGTTTACAAATTGTACATCAGCCTCTTCGGTCTGGACAGGTGTGTGAGCCGCAGCCTGGGACTCTCACATCTGCTCTGGTAAGAAAAGGGAGAAAACGTGCAGTCACAAAACATGTATGTGTTCTTGGAGAACCTGACTGAGGACTGTCCTTCATGGTAAACGGATGTGTGCAGTAGGGGAGAAGAATTTGCATTCCTTTGAATTGTAAAAACTTTTGATGGTTTGAAGCCCTGCATTTGATTGTTTGGTTTGACTCATTGCAGCAAGGACCTTTGCTGTGGTAAGCTAAGGTATCATTACTGTTACTTGCAATTTGACATTGGTAAGAAGATGACACTAAAAAGACGTCAGCTAGCTGATAGCGATCTTGGACTCAACTGAGTAGTACAAGAATGGATGGGTTAATATACAAAAGTTAAATATCTACAGCACCAGGTCAGCATGCAGCAGAAATGCACAATGATTTTCAAGTTTTCTTACTGTTTTTATGAACCATATGTATATTGGCTTCTTCATCTCCTCTGGCCTAAGGAGCTGGAACCCATGACTTGTTAATTCACCAAATGAGAAAGTTTGTTAAATAAAATGAATCCATTTTCAGAGATAAATATCTGCATTGGACCATAGCATAATTTGTTGCACACAACAAAAAGCATGATTGACCAGATAATGGTTGAATGCTATGCTATGATGTTCTGAATGTGCATAAAGTGTTAGCTTTACAATGTCCAGGTAAATGTTCAGATCTTCAAATGTCCAGTATTCCTGAAGATTGGTATATGGGATTAAATGGTTATTTTAGTAAATAAATCCCCTTAAAGACAGCAGAAAACAGCCTTAGGCTGGTTGGCCGAGTTCCTGTTGATTTCAAACTGGCATGTTGATATCCTCTCCTTCCTCCTGCTTGCATAACACATTCACTAAAATATAATGTCTTGCTTTCTGTTTTATAATTGAGTTTGAATTTTCTGTGAGTCTTGTCTAGCAAATGTGTCCAAGATCAGCCTTTGTGTAAAAAAAAAAAAAAAAAAAAAGAAAAAAAAAAGGAAAAATCAATTTTTCTGTACATACAATTGGATACAATTTCATCTTTGACTTCACTACCACTGCTATTTATCTGTGAAAGAAATATGAGACCCTTATGATACTGTTTTTGGCTGGCCACATTGAAGGCAATGGTACGCAAAGCCATCTTTGTCATACAGTGCTAAAACTAGTTGTATTGTATTCTAGCCCTCATCTGCCCATTTTGTATCATCTCTAGAATTATGCATATCATCTGGTTTGGGAGTATGTTCACTAAGACTGCACTTGCCACGGGGCTTGCCAAGCTAAACAGAAATTGGCAAAAGCCTTCTCCATCATGTGTCCAAAACAAGCAGGCTGCTGGGGTGAGTACTCAGTACTGATGTTGTGTAGACACTTTACTTTTTTACAAATCTCATCAGGTCAGCTTTCATTCTATAACCAGTTATTTTTCACAGAAAGACTGATGAATAGAGTTCTCTGTCCATATAGCTGTAAACTATTGTAATGGTTTGTTTGACCTCAAAAAGAGAGTGAAAATTGGAGGCAGCCTCATCTCACTTTCTTGTACTCTCACTTCCCACAGGCTTCACAAATGTGCAGCTGCAGAACTAGGTCTATGCTTTGCCACGGACTGTTTTCCATAACATTTCATTAGCATAATAAATTACATAGGAGAAGTAATGTTTTCAGCTGGTTTTCACTTCTCTTTGGTTAGTATTTACTGCTACTGGCTGTATCTTCTCCATGTACCAGAGGCCAGAAACAAGGTACAAGATTTCCATTCCTAATATGGGATTTGATCATTATATAGGCTTATTTCAGTTGCTAAAATTTAGGCATCTAGTTCCATTTATGAGGCTACAGCGCAGCTGCTGGTGTCCTGCTGCCACTCCAGAAAAGCAGAGGTCTCCCATGTGACCTGTGTCGTGCCTCCCAGCTACACCTGCCCAGGATGTGACAAACATTACTAGATGCCTGTTATGGTTAGACAACTGGACTGAACTCTTACAGCTTTTTATCCAACATCCCTGCTCAGTGGCTGCTTAACCCTGAAGGTTTCTAAATGCCTTTGGAGATCTTCAGTTCAGCCTGCAATGCTGTCAGTCTGCCTAAGCCTCAGTGGATCCCAAAATTAGGCAGAGAAGCATGCAAAATCCTTTGAAGTGAGCCTGCCTTGCACACTGCCTAAACTGTCCCTCCCAAGAGGTAATTATGGGTAAGATGTTTTTAATGACCCTGTCATACCTAATATTGTGACTGTAGCACGCACCCATGAGGCTGAGACATGGGTGGGATGCCCTACTCAACCTGAGGGACTTCAGGCTCTCAGTCCCTCTTGCAGCAAAGCACTGTAGCTGTGGGTAAGGAAGGATTAAAGCTCAACAGCCTCATGAAGATTTAGCTGTGCAGAGGCGGGACACAGTGGAACAGAGTGATCAGGGTTCTCACCACTGTTCAGGAGTCTCAGTTCTTCCCACTGAATGGCCCATCTCAAGTTTTGGATAGAGCTCAAGTATATGACTCTGAATTTCATTCTGGAAATCAGCCTAAAAGTTAGGTGTTGCTGTCTTTAAATTCTTTACTGGACCTAACCCCAAAGGAGTAAGAAAAAAATACCTAAACTGTTCTTCTATACTTCTAATGATCTCATATGTATCTTTGCAATTGTTCACACTGTAATGTTGATGGGTAAATGTGAGAGCTGACAGCTCCTGTGACTTTGGCCATAAGTCTTCTGAAATATGTGTCCATTTGTAAAGACCTGGAAGGTGGACAAATACCAGGATGCACTGAATTTCCATAAAAAAAATATAATTTTTTCTTTAGTTGTTATAAAAACCTCAAGAATTTGTCTTCAGTGAAAAGCTGAGGCCCAGAAGACAAATGTGACTCCAAGTTAACAAATTACCAACATTTCTAATTTCAGCTAATATAACTCTGAGCCCTGACATGATTTTTTGATTGAATTGTAGCTGCAGAACTGAACCTGGCTGAGTTATATAAAAGTCTGCCAAACACTGAAAGCAGTAAATGGATGCTGTGGGCATCAGAAGGATCAGGCTGGAAAACAAGAAATCTCTCAGGTAATTCCAGAATGGATCAATTGTTCATTTGCCTGACATTACAGATCATTTAATCCTAGGTAAACCACTGTCTAGAAAACTTTTAAATGAGGCTTTATTGCAAGCTTAACAGGAGTGTTAACTGTTTCTATTCCAGGGTGATTTTGCAAGGAGTCAGAGTGCGCAGATAAGTTCTTTTTCTTCTCTGCACATTCTTTTACATAATTTTGATTTCATGCTTCTTTCTGCTGAAGAATTGTGTTATATGGAACATAAACACGCATTGTGATATGTAATACAATGCATCAGGTTGTAGCAATGGTGTTAGTACCAAGTATGTCATCAATAGGTGCTGAGGACTGCACAATTTTTAAATTTAAAAAAAAGGTAAAACCCTTTAGTCTTTATGCAAACAAGTAGTACCAGGAGATTAAAACATGCTCTTTTAGCAAAGCCATTTCTCAAAGCAAGGGTGTTAATGGATGCAAATGTAATAACCTAGGGCTTATTTTAAATTTTTAATGTCACATGTTCTCTAAGTACTCATTGAAGGCAGTGTGATTTTGAAGGGGTGGTTGTTAAGAAAAAATCCTTAAGCAAACATCAAATGTATCTGAAATGTATCTGAAATGAAATCTGAAAAAATATCTGAATGTCTCTATTAGCTGTTCATTTAATCCCCAAATTAAAATTGACTCTGCTGGGGAAAAGCTTTAAAATTTTTTCAAATTAACCCAATTAGCTTCTCTAGAGATTTTAAATTTAATTGTAAAAGTGTATTTTTAATTGACAAATACTAGATTAAATTACTTTTTATTTTATAAAATGTGTAATGTTTTAATCTTAACTTCCTTTCATTCAATTAAACTCTTTTCATGGTTGATGTGACAACTTCAAATATTGCAGCTCAGAAGCGGAAGCATTTCAGAATCCCAACAAAGTGTGCTTGAGTCAAACTTTCCTCTGCAAGGCTGCACTTATGAGTGTTGAGCATTAAAATCCTGTTTATACAATAGTTGATTTGTGGGGTGTATCTGTATTGCACTGAGAAGCCTGGATCAAACGAACCCCCTTCTAGAATTCTGCATGTGCAGACAGAAAAATGGAAGATTTCTAGAAAATGTGGATGTGTTGAACACCAGTACCAGCTCTTTTCAATTTCAGTTCCTCTCTGGAAGGTGTTCTACAAAGAGAGATTTTCATGGCCCCTGTGGGACTGCAGGAAGAAAAACTTCTGTGCTGATTCAGGGTAAAACCTTGTTCCCAATTAAGCTGTGTGCTTGTATTTCCTTTCCACAGGGTACGTGAGGCTGCAGAGCTCCTGTGTTTCAGCTGTGTGACTACCAACACATCTGTGCTGACATTGGTCTAGATTAGGAAGAGAGGCTGTGTTTAGGTGGAAATGGTCAGGCAAGGTGCTTGTGCTGACACAGGCACTCTGGCTATGTGATTGGAGGGGAAACACAGCCCACCTGAGCAGAGGCAGTCCCAGTGCCTGCCATCATCCTGTTGTGGGACTGTGCTCCCTGCACCGGGAGGAAGAACATGCCCCATGCGTGGGGCTGGGTGATGGTGGAAAGCTGGGAGGCTGTCCTCCCTGTTCCCTTCCCAAAGCCCCTAGGTGAGGGGCAGCCCTTTCACTAGAAGTGATGGACGAACTATGTCTCTGAGCAGGAGCATCTGAGCTGTCTGAACAGAGGCTGTGGAGGGGGACACTGAGGGCAGTTGTGGGAGGGCAAACCAATCCAGACCCTCCCCCACCAGGAAATCTGTGTCTGAAACAGGAGCAAAGACCTTTGAATTAGCTGGGATTTTTTTGTCAGCGATTACTTGGGTCCTTATCTCTAAGTTGTCATGGCTGTAGATGTCCAAAGCTAGTGTCCCCCTTGTTAGTCCCCTGAGACTCCCTCTATGGTCAATGGAGAGAGACTACCACATTTAGGAGTCAATTTACCAAACCTTTTTAAGGCACCTGTTTGAGTATGAAGTGATTGCCCTGGGGAAGACTATTTCTCTTTCTGGCATATACAAAAAGTCTAGGCCTACTGTTATATGCCTATATGCCTAAGCTAGTGGGACACGTGAATCTTGGTGTCCAGAATTCCTGGAGGACCACTGTCAGTCCTCAAAATTTGTCACAGATCATGATGCATTATGCAGCCTTCAGCTCAGTGGTGAATATATTTAACTTTTTCTTCACCTGTGACTGCAAACCCAAGTCTGAAAACCACTGGTGTAACTAACACGTACTAGCTAGACCTTGTAAATCCAGTATTATTGCATAATGTGGCCGTGTTCATTCTGTGTGTGCTAAAGCTAGTGGATTTTATTTTTGCTCATTGCATTACATGTTTGAAGTTTAAAACAAGAGTCTGTGTTAATGTTTAAAAACAAATAATTAATAAGGGTACCTTAATACACTATTTTAATCCATTTTTTGCATTTTAATCCAATTTTGCATTTTAAAATGAGTATGCAGAACAGCATATTGTGATGTTAATTTTGTAGAAGTGTAGCTTCCAGACCTTAGAGAGTACATTTTCCACTTCTACTAGCATACAGTGCAACTGCAGGAAAGAAAGGTAATTTTTAAATCTTTGATTTGTAAATCCATTGATATGTCATTGAAATAATATGATTAATAATGTTTCTTTCTGATGGTCAGCAAACCAGTGTTTTTATAAACCATTATGTGGTGTTTATATGATTTTTCCCCCTGTTATTAGGAAATTGGCAGAAGGCAATGCAACTATTGACTTGCAGCCATTGTTTCCACAGGGTCTCATTCAGCAGTTAACAATAGTGCTTATGTGGACCTACCCACACAAAACTGGTACCTGACAGAACTGGCAGAAACTCAATTTCTATGAAAGTTGCTGATATTTTACAACATCCCTTTTTTTTATGTTTGAGAATGATTACAAGCTTTTAATTTTTTTCTGTGAAGGAAAAAGAGTGAAAAGAGATGTTTGGCACACCTCAATACATAGTCATTTCCAGATAAAATAAATCTCATGGCCTGAAACAGATTAAAATTTTCATAATTTTCTCAATGCTTACAGAACATTTCTGTAACTAGCTTGCTGAAGGGATGACATCTGAAGCAGCATGGAACTGGGGCAATTTTACTACAGCCTCTTGAGCGGCTTGATCAAAAGGCTGAATATCCCTCCACTCAGCAGCTATCGGGGCTCATTCTTGAACACACTCACTGGCCCCATCAGTATTTTTTTATCTGAAGCAAAAAACAAGCAAGTGATTTAGCATAATAGGAGCAGATCCATGGAGTGGGAATTAAGGGCACTTAATGCTGCCTCTGGTCCAGGGGTGTCACCTGGGACTAGGGCCAGTCTGGTTCTGAGGTCTGGGTGCCTGAAGGAGCTCAAGAGCAGCTTGCATTTTGACTTCATTTGAGAAAGTGATCCTGTTGGTTTTGTCCAAGACAACTCTGTGGCACACCTTAAGTCCTGTAAATAGGGATGAAAAAGAGGTTTGCCTCAAAATATCACTCAATCCAAGCTAAGTGCAAATACAGGCAGGTGCAATGGAACTCATCCTGCAGTATGCTTCAAATTAGAGCAGTTTCTTGATGTCAGGGAGTGCTGATTTCAATCATTGGTTGCAATGAGTCTGAAAGAGCATGCCTGCATGTGTTTCTGTTAAGGCAAATGAATAACATAGCTACAAGATTGGAGGAAGGAGTCTGCTTCCATCGGTTTCTCCTCTTACATATCACAAGACCTTTGTTTTCAGATTTCCTTGGATTTTTTTGAAGTGTTGAATAAAACTTTAAAAAAAAAACCAAAACAACAAAACCAGGAACAAAACAACCTAATAGCATTTATGGAGTAAAACAAATTTTAAAAAATGAAGGAGAAATATTGTTGTCTGATTCGAAGTTATTTATTTTATTTTGATTTCATTCAGACACATTGTTTATTTGATCACCCTACCTCTCTGTTCATGTGTTTGTCAGTCAATCTGCCAAATAAGTTTTAGCCTATGGACTTTATCAACTAAATCATCCCTGGTGATGGAAATATAAAGATACTATGTTCCCAAGGGAATATTTTATCTTTTGAAAGTTCTTGGCTGGATACTTGAGTTAATTCTTCTACTAAGAGAAAGGGTTTCACTTCAAGTTCAGAAGCTTTTTGCTCTGTTTTACCTGTTTGGCCAGGCAGCAAACACACTTGTTTTTTATTATTAGCACCATTGTGGTCGTTGAGAGTTAATACTGAGGAGAAACACAAGGCAATCTGGGATAAGCAGCTAGAGACATTAAGGAATACACGAATTCTATGTCAAGTTTTACAACATAATATGCTTTCCATAAATCCATGGCAACATGAACATTATTATTTCAGTACAATTAATTTATCTATTAAACCCTTTAAACTCTTCTTGAACCTGTTTAGACAATGAAATATTTAATGTGGGAACAGATTGCTGAGGTTTCCCTCACTTCATTTTCTGCATGTGAGCATATGTCCTCCTTGAATCGTTTTGTGACCATGCTAATGAAAATCCCACCTATGTGTGTTTTAGTCTCCTTGCTGAATGCAAGTTGAAGAGTGAAGACGTATGGATAAATATTATAGCATCTAACACAGCTTATTGCCAGTCCCAAAGTTGCCCAATAAGACCAATGAGGTGATGTTTAAGATCTTGAAATATTTCTGCCCCAGAAGTGTCCCTACTCATCAAGTGTCTGGTACAACATTCACTTAATTATATCATTAGTGATTACCAGTCTTTAGGTTGGAGTTAAGCAATCAAGCACAAGAAAGCAAGAATCATTAACCTTAATAGCAATGACATGACAAAGTGGCTTTTAGATATCCTAGGTTAATTTTTTAAGACAAGAAAATGCCACTATCATAAGAGTACTTTGCAATTGGTGTTTCTTGATTAAAATAATGTCATTGATTGTTTTGTACTTTAAGCAGAGTTTAAATAACAAAGGGATTTATTAAGATCACCTTATCATTGATAAACTAAGGTAATTCCCAAGTTGCAGATGTAGACCAGAACACTGGATGAATGCGGTGTCATTGTACCAACAGCACTGATAGGGAGTTCTCTGTTCTTTCAGTAGCACAGAACCTACAGCAAATATGGCTGCACATACATTTTCTGATCCTCCACTGTATTAAGAAAGCTCAACTTTATGCATATAAGATAGAATCATGTACATTACTTACAGCTGGTAACCATTAAATAAAGTGAAACTTCCTTGTGAAACATGCCATGCATTGTGCTAGCCCTTAATTAGTTACAAAATCTATCTATTTTTGAACTTCAGTCCAGTCCTTCAGTTCTGGCCCTCGAGGGAATACCAGCACGGTTTCAAGACTGTAACCTCAATCTGACCCAGGCTGTCCTTATCCTAACAAGTTGCATGGGACAGTGCAGGTCTATACAGCAAAATATTAGTGCTGATGAGTTGATGTCCACGTCAGATGTGGACATGTGGATCACTTCAGACTGGCTTTAGTTAGTGGTTGTAACGCGTTCTTGGAGTGCAACTTTAACTTCTAGTTTCCCCGGGCAGGAATCCAGTCCATGAGCCACAAGACTGCTCTCATACGCTAACCAAAGCACATAGTAAGTGGGGACAACTAGGAGGTGTACTTCAAAAGTGTGCTCAAACTGAGATGTTAATGTGAGCTCCCCCACAATGTGCCATATGGATATAAAAACTCATCATATGTAATCTTGAGCAGGAGCTCAATTACATCTTGTTCATGTAAAAGTCAAGCAGGAAAAAACCCAACCATGACCATTGCTTTTCTCACAGACAGTTAATTAAAATGATTACTAAATTTTGTAACAATTAAATTAATTTTTAGGAAAAAGTTGCAGAATTATTTTTTTCTAAATATATGACTTCTTAATAAGTACAAAATATTTTTTTCTGAGGCTTTTTCACTTTTAAATACTTGGCACACAGTTGATCTACTTAAGACCATTTAGAATATTTGTCAACACCTCACTGTGAGGCAATACAGGGAAGAGGAAGGAGTTTTACCTACCATCAGAATAGACATAGCAAGGAGCAACACTATTCACAAACTGGTAGTGTGTCCTTTCAGAACCTGAGCCTGACCTATTGTCTTTACTGTCTGCATCTTCCCATGCTCCAGTGGTGGACATACCTCACCTCACTTCTATCATCTACAATGCAGACATTTACATCTGAGCCAGTTGTCTAGACCCTTTTTATAGTCCATGGAGACAAAGAGATACTTCTCAGTCATGTTTTACATGTTCTATTTAGACATCTATGGTAATATCAGATGACTCACTGCCTGGAAAGTAGCTATTTCCATTTCCATATTTTGCATTTACACAGGGAGTCTAGAGGAATATTTTACATAGTTTACATTTTAGATGTTTGAGAATCTGTCCTGAAGACCTGCGTATTTTGCACAGGAAAATTCACTTCCATTTTAAATGTCTTCTAAGAACCCAACAATATATTTACATCATTCTTGTAGAACAGTTCCAGAAGCAACAGCCAATACAGCATGTTCACTTGTTTACTCTGAGGTTATGGGTCTAGATATACGAGGTTACACCATAATCTACTTAACATCATCTTTGTGAGTTTACATACCCACTCAGAGAATAGCCTCAGGCTAAATGTGGATCTGGACATATATCTGCTGCCTGTATGGACATAGTATGGATGTCATGGCTTTAAGGGAATTCTCAGAGCCTTTTCAAAATGCTCTCCTTGGTCCATGCTGCTTGAGGTGGGGTCTTGCAATGTTTTAACTTCTAATCACTTTTAAGCAAAGCATTTTATTACTTCAAGTGAGTCTTCATTCGTGATGTTAATGATTCCTAGAGCTGCAATTCTATTGTTTCTGCAACAAGCCATGAAAAGAAATGTTTGGCTTGGCAGTGCCATGCCTTGAACTCAAAGACAATGGATTAATGGTTTGTTTTCTGGCTGTCTAATAGACAGTATTAAAAGTAGAATAGAGTTTACCTTATATCAAGCCCTGAGTACATTTTTTATCTAGGGAGTATGCAGGTCATTTTGCACACTTAGTTTAGAAAACAGTCTTCTGATGAATTCTGCTGTCCACAAAAATGATGGAAACACCAGACTTGAAGATTAGCTATTTCCATGCACTGCTAACCTCAGAGGATTTTGCCAACAGCCTACAAAGTGGCTGGAACAAGGCAGAGTATGATCAGCTCCATTTATCATTTGGCAAATGATATTGTATGCAAATAACTTATTTGAAAGGGTAAATAAATGCAAATTTTTTTTGTGCAAAATAGCTGGGTCCATCTGCTGTCGCTTAAGAGGAAAGGTTAAGACTCACGTGTTGAAAAGATAAAGTGGCTTTACTTTCTGATTTATAAACCTTTTTTGTACACCACCTCAAAGATGTCAGCATTTCAAAGTCTGGTGAAGTAATCACTATATATAGCTTTTTATCAGTTTTTGTAAAGTGGCTTAGAATGAAAAGCACTCTTAAACATGGTTTCCTTTTTCCTTTAGTGAAGGACAAAATGAAAGACTAAGGTTTTAGAAGCTGCAGAATTTAGTACCTATATAGTTACTATATTACATATAGATATGAAGCCTAACAGCCATTATACTAGAGGATGTGCTAGTGGAGAGTGTCCCCATTATAAAGGTATAACAATACATAACTCCCACTGTGGGTGCTGTAATTTTTAGTTAATTAGGATTGAGTCTCTCTTCTCTTTAGCAAATATTGTTGCTTCACAACTGTCTCTGCTGACTTCAACATTCTGACTTGATTCATAAACATACTGTATCCTTCACTTAAATTTGATATGAAGCCACCATCTCTAACTTCCAGGTGGATCTCCTTCAGATTTCAATCACTTTGAGAGGCATATTCTTACACTGTGCATTAAGAAAATGTATTCAGTTTTATGACAGTGTTCAGGACAGATGTGTGTGTCACTGCCATCCTCTAGTTCTGTGCCAGAACAGGAGATGTAAGAGAATATGATACAGGCTTTGAACAGTATATAAATGAAAGCCAAGGGGCCTGCCCTGGTCCTGTGGCTTTGGCAGCCTGTGCTCAAGGCCAGCTCTGACACAGTGCAGGTCAGTCAGGCTGCTGAGGAGACAGCTTCGTGAGGAAGCTGTAAAAAATCTCATTAGGGCTCCCCAGCGTCACTCAGGAGGTTTTTTAAGCTCTGACATGCCTTCTTTGTTTTCTGAACTTTTGGAGCCATGCCTGTGCCTCATCATGTACCCACCTGATGAAGATCTTGGTCCTCCAGCTTAACTTCCTGTCCCGACCTCAGACTTGCCTCACCATTGCGACCTGTCTCGAAACAACTGGGATGTGCTGACCACAGTTGCTGCCACCAGATCTGCTCTGCTTCATTGTTTGGCTGCTGTGGGACTGTGTCTCTTGTGGAGGATGCTGCCCCTGCCCGCTGTGCTGCCCACCATGGCTCTTGGCTTGCCCTGCCCTGCAGTGGTGCCGGCTCCTGCTGCCCCTGGAAAGTAGGGATTCAAAAACCCATTTACAGAATGGTGTTCCTGCACTGCTCTTTCTGGCAGAGGGGTGGTTTCCAACTGCTAAAAACTTGTAACATATTGGAGTTTGTTGGATACATTTGGAAATTAGATACTAAAAATATTCTGATTCTGAAAATATCTTCCCTGGAAACCATGCTACCTTTCCTGCATGATGGCTATCTTCCTTTTTATAGTTTAAGCTTTGACATCTCCTGTTCACTGCTGAAAAGTTTATTTGAAATAAGTCACATCTAAGGCCTTCCAAAGGTATGTTCTATTTTACAGATGGTTGCACACTTTCTTCAGCTTCCAGATAACACTTTTTGCCATAGTTACAACTGTGAAATGACTTTTCTCCCCTTTTATGTTTTTCACCATGTGATAAATTTTGCAAAGAAATATTAGTTTTAGACAAGTGCACACGAAACACAAAATTGTTGAGTTCTTTTTTTTGAGTGATTATGTACTCTTGAAAAATTCCAACACCCATATTCCGAAATATCATAACTCAGAACCCACCATCACTTTAATAGGAATCACTTACTGCATGGCTCTGTATTCTTTGATGGCTATTAATCAGCAGACCTTTGCCTAAAACTGATTATTTGAGTGGTTTTATTGTCTCAGTAGGTTTAATTCCTGCATTTTAATAACTTTGAAAGTTTCATTTCTATCACTTAGATGGAAATAAAAAAACACCCAGGACTCAGAATGTCTTTCTTCACACTATTTCAAAGTTACAAAAAATCAGCCCTATTTGAATGTGATCTAAAGCTGCAGTGGTGAGTGTGGTTTTGGAATAGTGCCATTGGAACATGAACTGCTCTGCCAAAATCACTGCTCGGATACACAGAGGTCCAGCATCTTCTGGGTAGGAGAAATACAGGCACACTGACAGACTGATGTGTTTCTTTCTGCTTGGCTTTAAAGAAATGTTTAGAGCAAGCATTTGTTCTAAGCAGTAATTAAAACTGAAGCCTCTCAGGCCATGTCTCTATGGTCCTGACATTTTAGTATGGCCTTTAGTCCATGCCAGTCTCCTAACATGTAGAATGCTTTCTTTCTGTGAGAATCAGAACTTCTCACTTGAAAAAGGGTCATTTAAGAGCTCATTTATGACAGCTTGGGCTCCAAAACTGGATGTCTTCCCTCCTGAGTTAGTTGTGCAGGTAGTAGTTGTCACTAGTCCTGACACTGGTCTTTTGTACAAACTGACATTAGCTGCTCTTGGACTTGAATCAGAACAAATCCTGCTCAAAGAAAGGGGGATGTATTTTGTTTTTCCTTTGTGTCATCTATCCTCAAAAATGACCATTTTCATGTAAAGTATCGCATTGTCCTTTTGTGTCTCCATCCCTGTCCAACTTACTTTGTCTGCTTGTGTTTAGTCAAAATACAGCACACATCTCTTTGGTTATGCATTATTTATCATATGCCCACCTAAAAGGCATTTACTCACTGTAAACATATGTAATAAAATATAGTCCCAACACCCCTCAAACTTTGTTCTAGAAAAGATGTGGCTGAAAAGACGGGGCAAGACAACAGATTACATTCAGGTTGGTGGCCAAGATGGAAACACATTGGTGGTTTCCTCATCTTAATCTTTTGAACTCAGCCTACATTTGCAAGATTTACACAAAGGTTCAGACACCCACTTTGCTGAACTTTCTGTTTAGCTGCTGGAGCTGCAGTGTAAAAGAAGTTGGAAATTGGTCTTTCCAACACTACTGATAATTCATGCATGGATTATTTTCCCGATGGGGATTAAGGAGGATCTCAGCCTTAAAATGGAATTTTACTCATGGTTGAACATCAAGATTTGTGATTTAGGATGATATGTGACTATCTTCCAGATTGCTATGATAAGATCACAGAAATCACAGCTCCTCAGTCTTCTTTCATGAAAGGTTATGAGAAAAAACCAAATGCAATCATCAGTTAATACATTCTAAGACGTGGCTGATTCCCCAGCACCATTTTCCAATAATAAAACATCATCTCCATAAGAGAAGTTACAGGCTTGAGAGACCCACCAGATATTGTCAGAGTCCTGTGGCTTGCCTGGGGCAGATCTTCAATACATAAAGCCAAGCAGTACCATGTAACAAACGTGGTCATGGAAGCACTGATTGAGTATATTAAAGCACTCTTGGAATTCTTCCTCCTTCCAGCAACCATGTTCAAAGTAAGCAAGACAACCCTGGCCAAAGCAAAGAAATGTTTTTAAGGAAAGCGGCTCAGAGTAACCTGAAATGGGACGATGGAAAAGATCTGGCCAGTATCAGGACCCTGACGAACCGGCCGTCCTGCTCAGACCGTGCAGTTTGGAGCCCTCTCCTACTCCCAGGACCTGGGCCTGAGCCGAGCCGAGCCGTGCTCGGACCGGCGGAGCCCGGCGCCGCGCATGCAGTTGCGGGAAGCGCCCTCGAGGTGGAACCTTCTCACNCCGCTGCTCCCAGCCCGCGGCGTTGGGCCCCGCGGGGCCCGGAGCGGGGCGCCACGGAGCATCCGTGTGCAAGCGAGGGATGGCCCTGGGGTGGGAGAGCCTTTGAGGAGGGGAACAAACTTCCAGACTGTTCCAGCAAAGTACTTCGGAAATGTGTCCCCTGCCCTTGCGGGGTGGCCCTGGCCCCGCGCTGCCGAAACCTCTCTGGGGCTTGGGGAAAAACGGGAACTCCTACACCCGGCATCCGAGCTGAGAGCCGAAAC